>CM038674.1:497215367-497487867 GCA_021605145.1 Aegilops bicornis
GAGCCTAGCATGTACGGACATGGCCTCGGAACACGAAGACCGAAAGGTCGAACACGAGTCGTATGGAAGATACGATCAACATGAAGATGTTCACCGACGATGACTAGTCCGTCTCACGTGATGATCGGACCACGGCCTAGTCGACTCGGATCGTGTAACACTTAGATGACTAGAGGATGTCAAATCTGAGTGGGAGTTCATTAAAATAATTTGATTAGATGAACTTAATTATCATGAACTTAGTCTAAAACCTTTGCAAATATGTCTTGTAGATCAAATGGCCAACGGTCATGTCAACATGAACTTCAACGCGTTCCTAGAGAAAACCAAGCTGAAAGATGATGGCAGCAACTATACGGATCGGGTCCGAACACGAGGATCATCCTCATAGCTGCCAGAAACAATATGTCCTAGAAGGACCGCTAGGTGATGCGCCTGTCTGCAGAACCAAGACATTATGAATGCTTGGCAGTCTCGTCTTGATGATTACTCCCTCGTTCGGTCGACATGCTTTACAACTTAGAACCGGGGCTCCAAAAGCGTTTTGAGCAACACGGAGCATATGAGATGTTCGAGGAGCTGAAACTAGTTTTCCAAGCTCATGCCCGGTCGAGAGATATGAAGTCTCGACAAGTTCTATAGTTGTAAGATGGAGGAAAACAATTCTGTCGGTGAGCACATACTCAAAATGTCTGGGTTGCACAACCGCTTTGTCCCAGTGGACATAAACCTCTGACGAGGCAGTCATTGACAGAATCCTTGATCGCTCCCACCAAGCTACAAGAGCTTTGTGATGAACTACAATATGCAGGGGATGGTGAAGACCATTCCCGAAGTATTCTCAATGCTGAAGTCAACAGAGGTTGAAATCAAGAAAGAACATCAAGTGTTGATGGTCAATAAAACCACTAAGTTCAAGAAGGGCAAGGGTAAGAAGAACTTCAAGAAGGACGGCAAGGATGTTGCAGCGCCCGGTAAGCAAGTTGCCGGAAGAAGTCAAAGAATGGACCCAAGCACGAGACAGAGTGCTTTTATTGCAAAGGGAAGGGCCCTTTGGAAGCGGAACTGCCCCAAATACTTAGCGGACAAGAAGGCCGGCAACACTAAAGGTATATTTGATATACATGTAATTGATGTGTACCTTACCGATTACTCGTAGTAACTCACTGGGTATTTGATACGGTGCCGTTGCTCATATTTGTAACTCACAGCAGGAGCTGCGAAATAAGCGGAGGCTGGCGAAGGGCGAGGTGACAATGCGCGTCGGGAATGGTTCCAAGGTCGATGTGATCATTGCCGGCACTCTACCTCTACATTTACCTACGGGATTAGTTTTAAACCTCAATAATTGTTATTTGGTGCCAATTTTGAGCATGAACATTGTATCAGGATCTCGTTTTATGCGAGATGGCTACTCATTTAAATCCGAGAATAATGGTTGTTCTATTTATATGAGAGATATGTTTTATGGTCATGCTCCGATGGTCAATGGTTTATTCTTAATGAATCTCGAGCGTAATATTACACATGTTCATAGTGTGAATACCAAAAGATGTAAAGTTGATAACGATAGTCCCACATACTTGTGGCACTGTCGCCTTGGTCACATTGGTGTCAGGCGCATGAAGAAGCTCCATGTTGATGGACTTTTGGAGTCTCTCGATTATGAATCATTTGACACATGCGAACCATGCCTTATGGGCAAAATGACCAAGACTCCGTTCTCCGGAACAATGGAGCGAGCAACCAACTTATTGGAAATCATACATACCGATGTGTGCGGTCCAATGAGCGTGAAGCTCGAGGAGGATATCGGTATGTTCTCACTCTCACAGACGACTTAAGTAGATATGGGTATGTCTACTTGATGAAACACAAGTCTGAGACCTTTGAAAAGTTCAAAGAATTTCAGAATGAGGTAGAGAATCAACGTGACCGAAAAATAAAGTTCTTACAATCAGATCGTGGAGGAGAATATTTAAGTCACGAATTTGGTACACACTTAAGGAAATGTGGAATCGTTTCACAACTCACGCCGCTGGAACACCTCGGTAATGGTGTGTCCGAGCGTCGTGTCGCACTCCATTGGATATGGTGCGATCTATGATGTCTCTTCTGATTTACCGCTATCATTTTGGGGATACGCTCTAGAGACAGCTACATTCACTTTAAATAGGGCACCGTCTAAATCCGTTGAGATGACACCGTATGAATTATGGTTTGGGAAGAAACCTAAGCTGTCGTTTCTAAAAGTTTGGGGATGCGATGCTTATGTCAAGAAACTTCAACTGAAAAGCTCGAACCCAAATCGAGAAAAATGCGTCTTCATAGGATACCCTAAGGAAACCATTGGGTATACCTTCTACCTTAGATCCGAAGGCAAGATCTTTGTTGCCAAGAACGGATCCTTTACGGAAAAGAGTTTCTCTCGAAAGGAGTAAGTGGGAGGAAAGTAGAACTCGATGAAGTACTACCTCTTGAACCGGAAAGTAGTGCAGCTCAGAAAATGTTCTGTGGTGCACTGCACTAACCGGAGAGGAAATTAATGATGATGATAAAGGTATTTCGGATCAAGTTGCTCTTGAACCCGTGGGTCCACTAGGACACGTTCCGCACTGCAGTGGTGCAGCAACCACATCTGGAATTCATGTTGTTATACAACGGTGAACCTTCGAACTATGAAGAAGCGATGGCGGGCCCAGATTCCAACAAATGGCTTGAAGCCATGCAATCCGAGATAGGATCCATGTATGAAAACAAAGTATGGACTTTGACAGACTTGCCCGATGATCGGCGATAGAAAATAAATGGATCTTTAAGAAGAAGACGGACACGGATGGTAATGTCACCATCTATAAAGCTCGACTTGTCGCTAAGGGTTATCGGCAAGTTCAAGGGATCGACTACGATGAGACTTTCTCTCCGTGGCGAAGCTTAAGTCCGTCCGAATCATGTTAGCAATTGCCGCATACTATGATTATGAGATATGGCAGATGGATCGTCAAAACAGCGTTCCTTAACGGTTATCTTAAGGAAGAGCTGTATATGATGCAATAGGAAGGTTTTATCGACCCTAAGAATGCTAACAAAGTATGCAAGCTCCGACTTTCCATTTATGGTCCGTGCAAGCATCTCGGAGTTGGAACATTCGCTTTGATGAGATGATCAAAGCGTTTGGGTTTATCTTGAGACTTATGGAGAAGCCTGCGTTTACAAGAAAGTGAGTGGGAGCTCTGTAGCATTTCTCATATTATATGTAGATGACATACTTTTGATGGGAAATGATATAGAACTCTTGGACAACATTAAGGCCTACTTGAATAAAAGTTTTTCAATGAAGGACCTTGGAGAAGCTGCTTATATATTAGGCATCAAGATCTATAGAGATAGATCAAGACGCCTCATAGGTATTTCACAAAGCACATACCTTGATAAGATTTTGAAGAAGTTCAAAATGGATCAGTCCAAGAAAGGGTTCTTGCCTGTACTACAAGGTGTGAGATTGAGCTCGGCTCAATGCCCGACCACGGCAAAAGATAAAGAAGAGATGAGCGTCATCCCCTATGCCTCGGCCATAGGTTCTATTATGTATTCCATGCAGTGTACCAGACCTGATGTAAACCTTGCCGTAAGTTTGGTAGGAAGGCACCAAAGTAATCCCGACAAGGAACACTGGACAGCGGTCAAGAATATCCTGAAGTACCTGAAAAGGACAAAGGACATGTTTCGTTTATGGAGGTGACGAAGAGCTCGTCAGTAAAGGGTTATGTCGACGCAAGCTTGACACGGATCTGGATGACTCTAAGTCACAAACCGGATACGTGTATATGTTGAATGGTGGAAGCGATGGCGGGTGCAATTCGAGCGGCGTGGCGGGATCTACATGTGAAGCGGAGTACATGGCAGCCTCGGAGGCAGCGCATGAAGCAATTTGGGTGAAGGAGTTCATCACCGACCTAGGAGTCATACCCAATGCGTCGGGGCCGATCAAACTCTTCTGTGACAACACTGGAGCTATTGCACTTGCCAAGGAGCCCGGGTTTCACAAGAAGACCAGGCACATCAAGCGTCGCTTCAACTCCATCCATGAAAATGTTCAAGATGGAGACATAGAAATTTGCAAAGTGCATACGGATCTGAATGTCGCAGATCCGTTGACTAAACCTCTTCTGCAGGAAAAACATGATCAACACCAGAACTCTATGGGTGTTCGATTCATCACAATGCAACTAGATTATTGACTCTAGTGCAAGTGGGAGACTGTTGGAAATATGCCCTAGAGGCAATAATAAAAGGATTATTATTATATTTCCTTGTTCATGATAATTGTCTTTTATTCATGCTATAATTGTATTATCCGGAAATCGTAATACACGTGTGAATAAATAGACCACAATATTTCCCTAGTGAGCCTCTAGTTGACTAGCTCGTTGATCAATAGATAGTCATGGTTTTCTGACTATGGACATTGGATGTCAATGATAACGGGATCACATCATTAGGAGAATTATGTGATGGACAAGACCCAATCCTAAGCATAGCACAAGATCGTGTAGTTCGTTTTGCTAGAGCTTTTCCAATGTCAAGTATCTCTTCCTTAGACCATGAGATCGTGTAACTCCCGGATACCGTAGGAGTGCTTTGGGTGTACCAAACGTCCACAACGTAATCGGGTGACTATAAAGGTGCACTACAGGTATCTCCGAAAGTGTCTGTTGGGTTGACACGGATCGAGACTGCGATTTGTCACTCCGTGTTACGGAGAGGTATCACTGGGCCCACTCGGCAGTGCATCATCATAATGAGCTCAAAGTGACCAAGTGTCTGGTCACGGGATCATGCATTACGGTACGAGTAAAGTGACTTGCCGGTAACGAGATTGAACGAGGTATTGGGATACCGATGATCGAATCTCGGGCAAGTAACATACCGATTGACAAAGAGAATTGTATACGGGGTTGTTTGAATCCTCGACATTGTGGTTCATCCGATGAGATCATCGAGGAGCATGTGGGAGCCAACATGGGTATCCAGATCCCGCTGTTGGTTATTGCTCGAGAGCCGTCTCGGTCATGTCTACGTGTCTCCCGAACCCGTAGTGTCGGGGATATACCCCGCGGAATGATCCGGCCGGAGTCGTAAACCGGCCGGGACTTGATAAACCGGCGGATGTTAAGTCGGCGGACAGTCAAGACAGATGGCTCAGACAGACGGTAAACCGGCTGGTGGTAAACCGCGGAACAATGTTAAACGGCGGAACAATGTTAAAGCTGGCGAGCAGTGATAAGCTGGGTTGTCGGGGTTATGAAGCCCAAGGCGTTATGAAGCCCAAGATGTTAAGAAGCCCATGTCAATAAGTTAGAATAGTTTAAGTTAAAGTCCGAGTTGGACTCTACATGTAACCCGCCTCTTGACATATATAAGGAGAGGTAGGGCTCCCCAAAGAGGGGAAGCTACATAAGAAGAAACAATGTTAGGGCTAGACACAAAGAGGAGAGCCGGTTTACGGCGACTCCCTCATGATCATAATGAGACCTAGCCTCAAACAGCATGTAGGGTTTTTACCGGATGATGTTTCCCGGGCCCGAAGCTGTCTAAATCCCTATCTTGTGTTGTGTCTCTCGATTCCGCTCAACCCCTCTCAAGCTACCACATAGATGCGTTGGCCTCGCGACTAAGTCCTGACACTAAGGACATCTGACGTGTTAATTCCACGACAGTTGGCGCCCACCGTGGGGCTGCGGTACGGTGGTGTTGAGTTCTTGGAGGGATCTCTCATTGGGATCGAGAGGTCATGACTTTTTGGACGAAGAAGAGCCGGTTTGAAAGAATCTGCGTCAGCTTCAAGTTTATCGGACCAGACTTATGATCAATGAGGTTAAAGGGTAAGCAAAAGATTAGGGCTATGTCGCAAAACGCCACCTTTGTGAACCGGATCGGATCTGAGAAGGGATTAAATTTTACTGCTGCTGCACACACATCGCCAAGACCAGTCGGGCTATCCGCCAGATCGATCCAGGGGCCACGACCCGGAAACGAAGAGGGCAGCGACCCGAAAGCCTCCTCGGTCTATGCCTAGCCTCTACCCAGGATTCGAGCTGTTTGCTGTTTCTGTCCGGAGCCGCCGGCCGCACCTCTGCCGCATCGACCATCAACGAGCCGCCACTAGCTCGCCTCCGTTTTCGTGACCCTGTTTAAGGTTGTTGATCCACCACCCAGTCGCTCTGTCCGGGCCGTACTGATTTGGCAAGCTGGCTTTGGACTAGGCCGGACATAGGCCATCTCCGTTTGATTATCGGAACGGGCCACGAGTCACTTCCAAGTCAACCCTGACCAAGACCGACAGGAGTACGATATGTCCAATCCGCCTCACGTGCCATGTTAATCCGCCAAGACCGAGACAGTAATTTTTTGGGATCGGTCGCGGCTTCGTATAAATAATGGCTGTGAGTACACGATGCAAAGACAAGGAAGGGAAACCTGGAAGACCGAGGCGAGTTCAACCTACTAGTGCAATGGATGAAAAGTGTTTTTGCACAAACTCCAAGGACCTTCTCCATGACATTGCACGTGAGACCAAAAGCAATCCAAAAAAGAGTCAAACCAGGCGACCATCTGACGGTTCAATATCCAATACGATAGCCATAGATTCAGTGAACGAACACAGAGGTGTTCAGACAAGCCGTTATGGGGATCATGCAAAAAGAAGTGTAGTGTAATCATGGGAGGAGCACGAACTGAAGACTAGCAAAACCCGGAGCCAGGTTGCTGTTGTTCCCCATGGTACATCAAAAGAATACGCTGACAAGGGTTCTCCAAACCAACGACAACTGGGAGGGGAGGACAGGGACGAGAGTTAATCAAACTGGTTATGAAACGGAAAGCGGATGCGGACTCGGCTTTTAGGAGCCGCCTCTACCAAGTCGCCCGACCCTGCCACCGGGTTACCTTGGCCAGCTTTGCTTCAAGGTTTCAAGCACGACCCCACGCCGAGTCCTTTTTCCCACACCTAAGTCGCCTCCGTCTCCGTGGAGCCGCGGTCCCGGTGTTGAACCGCCGTCGGATCAAGTCGACATGGGCTTGCCGCAGCCCCTGGTGCCGTCCGAGTTATGATTGCCGAGTGCCCGCCTCGGTTTGAGTCGCCACTTGGCCAGAAGAGGCCTGACCCGCCGAGCCTTTCCGCTTCTGCTTTTGCTCCACTTACGAGCCGGACTGTGCTCCGATTCCACCGGCCGTCGCTTCATCTGACCAAAACCACCAGAACCTTCTGCACCGCGCCTTGAGTCGCCAAGGACGCCGTGAGCTGGCATCACCTGTTGCTGCTCTGTTATAGCCTACTGTTGTTCTGCCGCGACGCCGGTTTGCTCTGCACTGGCTTCTCAACCCTCTACGCCCAAACCGACGCGGCCCTCTGCGCCGCGCCTCTACTCAGGTGACCCGGCTCCCGAGCCCCGTGAGCCGGCACTGCTCGTCTCTCTACCAATGAACCGGCGCCGAGCCTGTACCACAACTCGTCCTCCGTCTCCTGCAAGTCGCCGACGCCCGCTATTTGTTTCTGCTACAAACCGCCATATCCTCATCTTCGCTGTTGCGACCGTCCTCAAAGTCGCCACTGCCGCCGCGCCTTGAGCGAGCTGGGCAACCCGCCTCCATTAACTGTGGTCCTGCCTGCGCACCACCGCATCTGGTCCGGCATCAGTGCTGCTCCGGGCTAGGCTCCGCCCCGTGCGCTTTGCCGCCCTGGCTCCGCCGTCTCTCCAACCCGGGCTGCCATGTCCCCAGCGCAGCCCCGACCTGCCGGTGCCTCGCCCCAATGGCCTAGCTTCAGTGCTGAACCGCCCAGACACGAGCGGTGCTCCGCTTCTACCACCGCGGCCTAGCTTCAGTCGCTGATGCCGGCTGTGTTTGAGCCAGCGCCGGGTCACCCTCGCTGTTCTAAACCGCCGCGGCTTTGCTCTCGTATGCATCAACTTCGCCCAATTCGCACCTACTCCGCGCTTGCGGCCCTGACCGTTTCCTACGCCGCTGCGCTGATCACCGGCTTCGCTTCCCGTGCATCAGTTGACCCGCCGAGCGATCCAAGGCTCCGCTTTTAGTCGCGGCTGCGACGGACCGTCTCCATCTCGGCCTTCTGACCTGCGCGCCTTTGCCTCCTCTCTGACCCGCTCCGACTCGGCATCTTGTGCGCCTACTGAGTCGCCGCGCCAGCGGGCTGCCAGCCGCGTCCGCCAGCGCCGGCTACTGTGAGATGGTCGTCCCCGGGTCGCTGCTCTAGCTGCGCAGCCTTCTTGCATCTTGGCTCTAACCTGCTGGTATTGCTGAGCCGCCCTCACACCCGATGGCCCGCTTGACACACACGCGCGCCATGTACTGCTTCTCTGACGCACTGGATTTGTTCTATCAATATTGAGCTGAGCATGTGGGGATGAGACAGACCAAGGGATATGGAGTATTCTTGTTTAAAGTACTCATTGTATCACACACGTCAAGGCATCTCATGATGAAGCAGACACGGGAAATATTTTAATTTGTGCGTCGGGACGTCCGATGACCCGTTTGATACACTGTCCGTCTGTCCTCCAATGACCAGTCTGATACACTGACCAAAGGAAAAACATTATTCAGCAGCGCTGATAGCAATATTGTTTACATGCACCAAGTAGCAATGAACACTTGATGTACGTTCAAGAGCATCAGCACGGATTTCAAAGCACTCAAAGGCACTCATTACTAAGAAAGGGGGATATGGTGCAAGGGCCACATCGTACGTTTGATATGTTTTTGATCCAGTATCCACATTCATCCGACAAAAAATACCAGGTGCTATCTTTCCTGACTATTTTTGTTACATGTTGTTTTCATCAAAGAACAATTACTTTGATTTGTATATTATTTTTATACACAGGACTATTATTCATTACAAAAGTGGTTTAGATCGCGGATTGATAATATCCCACCTGGGGATAATCCGGGACATATCACATGATGAATGGACGCTGCCCGTACGGCCCGATCTACATCAACTAGCGGGGACTGCACCTGCGATTAACTCGCTCGTCCGCACCGGTTTACAACGCCGCGGCCGACTCGGCCGTCATTAATTTCAGCTTTACCATGGTGATCATCAACTCCACGGTGAATAACCCCTGGCATGATATATCAGGTGAAATCCATCCAATATATTTTATATTGTATATTGCCTTCTTTGAGCAATTACTTTGGCCTGCAAAGTTGTCTAATGAAGGACCCTAAACCGCCATATTGGTGCAAATTTAAAGGCCGTCAGAAAATTTCCAGCTTAAAAAGAGGGATTCCGGTTTAAAATCCGGCTCAAGGGGAAGATATCTCTCACAAAGCTTTGAAGCTCTCAAATCCGGTTCAAAATCCCGGTTCAAGAAGGATTTATCTCTTGTAAAAAGTTAAAGGGTGCCAAAGAGAACCTGCTGCCATGATGCGCGGTTCAGACGTGGGTATCATGCCTTATTGGTTTATCATATTATTGATCACTTGGGGGCTTGGTCATGTCTGAACCATAGTCACACCTCTTGATCAGCGCAATGCCACAGTATCACTTGGGGGCTTGGTCGTGTCTGAACCAATGCAACACCTTTTGATAGGCGAAAGCCACCAGATCACTTGGGGACATGGTCAAGTCTGAACCAGTCACGGCTCTTGATCGGCCTAAGGCCATAGAGTCACTTTGGGGCTTGGTCGAACCCGAACCATTGCCACGCCACTTGATCGGCATAATGCCACGGTTTCGATTGGGGACTGGCTGACTTGAACCATAGCTACACCTTATTGGGAGCTTGGTCGTGTCCGACCATGGTAACACCATCGATCGGCTCAATAAAGCCTCTTTTGCAAATGGTTTTATCTTTGCCTTTGCTTCTGTTTTTCTTTTGATAAAATATTTTTTATGTTGTGTTTTCACCCAACATTATTAAATCCGGTCCAACTGTCAGTTACAGATTGACGGAACACGATTAAATCATAATCCGGAGACTATCAGCCCGGTTTGGTTTCGACTATAAGTCGCCAGTATATATTTGGATTGCGCCATTGGAATCATGCGCTCATAAATCATTGGACAATATTATTCAAATCTTCAAATAGCCAACATGGCTGGATTTTATTATGGTTATCAGTAACCAGTACTATGATTAAGGTTTTCAAATTCGCTTTAGCGTAATGGCTATTATATTATCAATGGATATGATTTATTTTATAATTAAAGGAATAGTCCCGAGTTGCTGCAGGCTTACGACCCGACACTTGGGGGCTGCATTATTCAAGTTGAGATTACATCAAATATGCAAGTCTCATGTTGCTGCAAGCATGCACCATGACACTTGGGGGCTAATGCAAAGTCATTGTTTGCTCACCTTATTGAAGACCCGACTCATCATATTATAATGAGCCGGACCTTGGGGCTACCAATTGCTCATCAACTATTCAAGGTACAAAGCTTTTTATCCATTATATTGAAGGGTCCTTTGCTCGGTTGGTAAAGCACAAAGCTCTCAACCTTGTGAACGTGGGTTCAAGCCCCATGATGGGAGTTACATAATATAATGTCATTCTCAATGAAGTATATATAAAGTCCCTGTTCATTATGTGCATAATGACCCGGCCCTTGGGGGCTACACTGGTTGAAGTTTTTATGAGCATCAGGAAATTACAAGTCCCAGGTTGCTGCAAGCATGACAACCCGACACTTGGGGGCTACATATGTGGAATACTCAATTCTGACTAGTGATTGAGATGAACAACCTGGATTTCTTCAAGCTTGTGACATTCATATTGAAGCAAATCTTAAGCTGTTACTACGTTACCTTCTTAAGAGTTGAGGGCTACAAGTGATAGGCATATAAGAGGTATATTTTCAAAAGCTGATGTTGACAAACAGTTATGATCCGGTGCCATCAATATTTGTAAACCGGCAAAGTTCCACATTTCTTAAACCGGCGGAAGATCAGATGAGTATTTCAAAGATCAATATTTTTGTTAAGCATTGGGAGCTGAGTCAAGAAAGTTATTCTTCAAAATATTTCTCTGTGACAAACCAATGTCAGCAAATTGATTATGAAGCTGGCCTATTAAACCGAATTTTTTAGAAGAAGGAAGTGACAAGGACTTAAGGATGATCAGGATCAGTTTAACATGGATAAATCCAAATTAAACTGGGGGCTAATGTCGGGGATATACCCCGCGGAATGACCGGCGAGGAGTAAATAACCGCCGGGACTTGATAAACCGGCGGATGTTAAGCGGCGGACGATCAAGACAGATGGCTCAGACAGACGGTAAACGGTGGTGGTAAACCGGCAGACAATGTTAAACCGGCGGACAATGTTAAACCGTGACGGTGATAAGCTGGGTTGTCGAAGTTATGAAGCCCAAGACGTTATGAAGCCCAAGATGTTAAGAAGCCCATGGCGATAAGTTAGAATAGTTTAAGTTAAAGTCCGAGTTGGACTCTACATGTAACCCGCCTCTTCAGCATATATAAGGAGAGGTAGGGCTCCCCAAAGAGGGGGAAGCTACACGCAAGAAGAAACAATGTTAGGGCTAGACACAAAGAGGAGAGCCGGTTTACGGCGACTCCCTCATGATCATAATGAGAACTAGCCTTAAACAGCATGTAGGGTTTTTACCGGATGATGTTTCCCGGGCCCGAAGCTGTCTAAATCCCTATCTTGTGTTGTGTCTCTTGATTCTGCTCAACCCCTCTCAAGCTACCACATAGATGCGTTGGCCTCGCGACTAAGTCCTGACACTAAGGACATCTGACGTGTTAATTCCACGACACGTAGGGTCTACACACTTAAGGTTCGGTGACGCTAGGGTTGTATGAATATAAGTATGCAGTAAACCGAATGTTGTTCGGAGTCTCGGATGAGATCCCGGACGTCACGAGGAGTTCCGGAATGGTCCGGAGGTAAAGAATTATATATAGGAAGTATTGTTTCGGCCATTGGGAAAGTTTGGGGTCACCGGTATTGTCTGGGACCACGGGTGGGGCCACCCATCCGGAGGTCCCCATGGGCTGAAGTGGGAGGGAACCATCCCATAGTGGGCTGGGTGCACCCCTTGGCCCACCTGCGCCTAGGGTTGAAACCCTAGGGTGGGCGCCCACTGCCTTGGGGCACTCCACCCCCCTTGGCCGCCGCCCCCCTTGGGAGATGGGATCTCCAAGGGCTGGCGCCCCCCCTGGGGGCCTATATAAAGGGAGGGGGGAGGGGGCAGACGCACCTTGAAGTTCAGGCGCCTCCCTCCCCCTGCTACACCTCTTCCTCCTCCGTCACGTGCTTGGCGAACCCCTGCTGGAATACTGCTGCTCCACCACCACCACGCCGTTGTGCTGCTGCTGGAGCCATCTTCTTCAACCTCTCCTTCCCCCTTGCTGGATCAAGAAGGAGGAGACGTCATCCGCTCCGTACGTGTGTTGATCGCGGAGGTGCCGTCCGTTCGGCACTCGGTTATCGGTGATTTGGATCACGGCGAGTACGACTCCATCATCCACGTTCTAGTGAACGCTTCCGCACGCGATCTACAAGTGGTATGTAGATGCAATCTCTCTCCCATGACTCGTTGCTTAGATGAACTCATAAATGGATCTTGGTGAAACCGTAGGAAAAATTTTAATTTTCTGCAACGTTCCCCAACACCTGGCGGGCCTTCCCTTTCTCTGCGGCCGAGAACCTCTTCGACGGGGCCATGGAGAGAAAGGAGTAGCAAGAGGGGATGGACTGGAAGGGCTTGCGCCGTTCCGTACTTATAGCCGGAGGAGGCCAACCGTCGGCCTCCACGATCACAGGTAATCATGACCCATTTCTGCGTGCAGGGACTTGTCAAGTCATGCGGTTGCCGAGGGATCATGGGGAAGCGGTGACGCCCACGACCAATCAATCGCCACGCGGCGCCCAAGGCCGCAGGCTGTTGGGGCCTGCGGCGCTTCGCACTTGCCCCTTCGCTAATCTACTAAGCCAAGTCCGGGCACGCCTTGGGACCGGGGGCTACTGTCGGCGTTCTGGGAACGGGGGTCCCCAGACTTGCCTGCCTGCGGCTTGCGGCGTGGCTCAAGTGGGGGCCCGACGCGGCCCAGCTTCATCGGCTCAAGCTCAAGACCCTCGCGAGGGGCCAAGCCTTGCTGGGCGGACGACAGGAATCTTCCTCAGGAGCAGCCTCGTCAGGCAGGTTCACGAGGAGGCGGAGAGATCAAGGCAGGGTACCTCACGAGGGTGCCCCGTGATGCAAGCCATGACGATCAAGACCAGGCGGGCGCCAGCCTGCGTAGTGTCCTCATTTCCCCTTTGGTGCAAAGGGGGAAAGCACAAGCCAAGGCATCAGGCAAAGGTTGACGCTTCGGTGCAACAAGACCAAGACCAGCAGAGCGGCATGACGGAGGTCATTGTGGAGCCCGGGACGGCATCACCGTCAGAGCCTTTGGCAGCCGAAGACCAACTTTAGTCAGGATAAGTGTACTAGATGTTCCCCTTCAAAATGGCCAATTGTTGGCGCCCTTCCCGCTCATTATTCTGGGAAGAGGCCCAGGGCCTCCCTCTATAAATAGTACTAGCCAACACGGAGAGAAAGGGGGGAATCAACGAGAGGGAGAGAGAGAAGCGACTGGACTCACCCAAGCAGTCCATCGCACCAGCTCAAGAACAGCCCCTCGCGAGGCTGTTCATCCTTTGTACTGTTCTTCATCAGCCCAG
The DNA here is from genome assembly GCA_021605145.1 of Aegilops bicornis. Classification (NCBI taxonomy): domain Eukaryota; kingdom Viridiplantae; phylum Streptophyta; class Magnoliopsida; order Poales; family Poaceae; genus Aegilops; species Aegilops bicornis. The sequence continues at coordinate 497,229,089 of CM038674.1, forward strand.
AGGCAATCCACCACACCACACACTGGAGTAGGGTATTACACCACAACGGTGGCCCGAACCAGTATAAACCTTGTGTCTCTTGTGCTGTTCATCGTTCCTAGTTTAGATCCATTGCAAGCCATTAACGCTTGAGCTGGTAGGGGAAAGATCTCCGCGCGCACCCCAGTGTTCGAACCTCAAGGGTCTGCCGGAACCCGAAATCCGACAATGATGATTTCAATAATGCTCCCATAAAAGATAAGAATTGAAACGCAAAGAGAGCATCATGAAGCATATGACTAGCACATTTAAGCCTAACCCACTTCCTATGCATAGGGATTTTGTGATCAAATAATTCATGGGAACAAGAATCATCTAGCATAGGAAGGTAAAGCAAACATAACTTCAAGATTTTCAACACATAGAGAGGAAACTTGATATTATTGAGATATGTAAAAGCATAAGTTCCTCTCTCATAATAATTTTCAGTAGGGTCATGAATGAATTCAACAAAATAATTATCACATAAAGCATTCTTTTCATGATCCACAAGCATAGAAATTTAATTACTCTCGACGTATGCAATTTTATTTTCATCAATACTAGTGGGAGCAAATCAACAAAATAACTATCATGTGATTGAAAATTAAAATCATGATGACAAGTTTCATGCTTATAATTATTCTCTATAACATATAGGTCATCACCATAATCATCATAGATAGGAACTTTGTTGTCATAGTCAATTGCAACCTCCTCCAAAATAGTGGATTCATCATTAAATAAAGTCATGACCTCTCTAAATCCACTTTCATCAATATAATCATCATAAATAGGAGGCATGTTTTCATCATAATAAATTTTCTCCTCAAAACTTGGGGGAGTAAAAATATCATCTTCATCAAATATAGCATCCCCAAGCTTGTAGCTTTGCATATCATTAGCATCATGGATATTCAAAGAATTCATACTAACAACATTGCAATCATGCTCCTCATTCAACTATTCAGTGCCAAACATTTTATTGACTTCTTATTCTAACAATTGAGCAAAATTTTCCGAACCATCATTTTCAAGAAAGATATTATAAAGATGATCAATAATATGATGCAACCTCAATTCCATTTTTATGTAGTTTTCTTTTATAAACCAAACTAGTGATAAAACAAGAAACTAAAAGATTCAGTTGCAAGAACTAAAGATATACCTTCATGCACTCACCTCCCCGGCAACGGCGCCAGAAAAGAGCTTGATGTCTACTACGCAACTTTATTCTTGTAGACTCGTGGTGGGCCCCCAAGCGCAGAGTTTTGTAGGATAGTAGCAATTTTCCCTCAAGTGGATGACCTAAGATTTGTCAATCCGTGGGAGGCGTAGGATGAAGATGGTCTGTCTCAAACAATCCTGCAACCAAATACAAGAAATCACTTGTGTCCCCAACACACCCAACACAATGGAAAATTGTATAGGTGCACTAGTTCAGCGACGAGATGATGATAAAAGTGTAATACGGATGGTAGAAATATATTTTTATAATCTGAATAAATAAATAAAAGCAAGGTAGCAAATAGTAAATGGGCACAAAAACGGTATTGCAATGCTGGAAAATGAGGCCTAGGGTCCATACTTTCGCTAGTGCAATCTCTCAACAATGCTGATATAATTGGATCATATAACAATCCCTCAAAGTGCGATGAAGAATCACTCCAAAGTTCCTATCTAGCGGAGAACATAAGAATAAATTCTTTGTAGGGTATGAAACCATCTCAAAGCTATTCTTTCCGTTCGATCTATTCAAGAGTGTGCACTAAAATAACACAAAGCTATTCTTTCGTTCGATCTATACTAGAGTTCGTACTAAAGTAACACCAAAGCAAATTCATATTCATAATGCTCAATCCAACACAAAGAACTTCAAAGAGTGCCCTAAGATTTCTACCGGAGAAACAAAGACAAGAACATGCATCAACCTGCTACCTCTTAAGCATACGTTGGTTTTCCCTTGAAGAGGAAAGGGTGATGCAGCAAAGTAGCGTAAGTATTTCCCTCAGTTTTTGAGAACCAAGGTATCAATCCAGTAGGAGACAATGCTCAAGTCACCTAGTACCTGCACAAACAATCAAGAACCTTGCAACCAATGCGATAAAGGGATTGTCAATCCCTTCGCGGTCACTCGCAAAAGTGAGATCTAATAAAGATAGTAAAGTAAATATTTTTGGTATTTTTGTTGTATAGATTGGAAAGTAAAGATTGCAAAATAAAAAGAACGGCGACAGAAATTGGCAAGTTGATGGGAAACTAATATGATGTAAAATAGTCCCGGGGGCCATAGGTTTCACTAGTGGCTTCTCTCAAGATAGCATGTATTACGATGGGTGAACAAATTCCTGCCGAGCAATTGATAGAAAAGCGCATAGTCATGAGAATATCTAGGCAATGATCATGAATATAGGCATCACGTCCGTGTCAAGTAGATCGAAACGATTCTGCATCTACTACTATTACTCCACACATCGACCACTATCCAGCATGCATCTAGAGTATTAAGTTCATCAGAACAGAGTAACGCATTAAGCAAGATGACATGATGTAGAGGGATAAACTCAAGCAATATGATATAAAATCCATATTTTTATCCTCGATGGAAACAATACAATACGTGCCTTGCTGCCCCTACTGTCACTGGGAAGGACACCGCAAGATTGAACCCAAAGCTAAGGACTTCTTCCATTGCAAGAAAGATCAATCTAGTAGGCCAAACTAAACCGATAATTCGAAGAGACTTGCAAAGATATCAAATCATGCATATAAGAATTCAGAGAAAAACCAAATAATATTCGTAGATAATCTTGCTCATAAATCCACAATTCATCGGATCTCGGCAAACACACCACAAAAGAGTATTACATCTAATAGATCTCCAAGAACATCGAGGAGAACTTTGTATTGAGAATCAAAGAGAGAGAAGAAGCCATCTAGCTAATAACTATGGACCCGAAGGTCTGTGGTAAACTACCCACGCTTGATCGGAGAGGCTATGGTGTTGATGTAGAAGCCCTCCATGATCGATTCCCCCTTCGGCAGATCGCCAGAAAAGGCCCCAAGATGGGATCTCATGGGTACAGAAGGTTGCGGCGGTGGAAAAGTGGTTTTGTGGCTCTCCCTGATGTTTTTAGGGTATAAGAGTATATATAGGTGAAAGAAGTACGTCGGTGGAGCTACGAGGGGCCCATGAGGGTGGGGGCGCGCCTACCCCCCTGGGCGCGCCCTCCTGCCTCGTGGCCGCCTCGTTGCGTCTCCGACTTAATATCCAAGTCTTCTAGTTTGCTTTCGGTCCAAGAAAGATCATCGCGAAGGTTTCATTCCGTTTGGATTCCATTTGATATTACTTTTCTGCGAAACACTAAAATAGGCAAAAAAACTGGCACTGGGCCTCCTGTTAATAGGTTAGTCCCAAAAATAATATAAAAGAGCATATTAAAGCCCATTAAACATCCAAAACAGATAATATAATAGCATGGAACAATCAAAAATTATAGATACGTTGGAGATGTATCAAGCATCCCCAAGCTTAATTCCTGCTCATCCTCGAGTAGGTGAATGATAAAAACAAATTTTTTGATGTGGAATGCTACCTAACATAATTGTCAATGTAATTCTTTTTATTGTGGCATGAATGTTCAGATCCATAAGATTCAAAACAAAAGTTTAATATTGACATAAAAATAATAATACTTCAAGCATATTAATAAAGCAATCACGTCTTCTCAAAATAACATGGCCAAATAAAGTTATCCCTAAAAAATCATATAGTCTGGCTATGCTCTATCTTCATCACACAAAATACTTAAATCATGCACAACCCCGATGACAAGCCAAGCAATTGTTTCATACTTTTAATGTTCTCAAACTTTTTGAATCTTCACGCAATACATGAGCGTGAGCCATGGACATAGCACTATATGTGGAATAGAATTGTGGTCGTGGAGAAGACAAAAAGGAGAAGATAGTCTCACATCAACTAGGCGTATCAACAGGCTATGGAGATGCCCATCAATAGATATCAAGTGAGTGAGTAGGGATTGCCATGCAATGGATACACTAGAGCTATAAGTGTATGAAAGCTCAACAAAAGAAACTAAGTGGGTGTGCATCCAACTCGCTTGCTCACGAAGACCTAGGGCAATTTGAGGAAGCCCATCATTGGAATATACAAGCCAAGTTCTATAATGAAAAATTTCCCACTAGCGTATGAAAGTGACAACATAGGAGACTCTCTATCATGAAGATCATAGTGCTACTTTGAAGCACAAGTGTGGTAAAAGGATAGTAGCATTGTCCCTTCTCTCTCTCTCTCTCTCTCCCTCTCTCTCTCTCTCTCTCTCTCTCTCTCTTATTTGGGCCTTTCTCTTTTTTTATGGCCTCTTTTTTTCGTCCAGAGTCTCATCCCGACTTGTGGGGGAATCATAGTCTCCATCATCCTTTCCTCACTGGGACAATGCTCTAATAATGAAGATCATCACACTTTTATTTACTTACAACTCAGGAATTACAACTCAATACTTAGAACAAAATATGACTCTATGTTAATGCCTCCGGCGGTGTACCGGGATGTGTAATGAATCAAGAGTGACATGTATGAAATAATTATGAACGGTGGATTTGCCACAAATGCGATGTCAACTACATGATCATGCAAAGCAATATGACAATGATGAAGCGTGTCATAATAAACGGAACAGTGGATAGTTGCATGGCAATATATCTCAGAATGGCTATGGAAATGCCCTAATAGGTAGGTATGGTGGTTGTTTTGAGGAAGGTATATGGTGGGTGTATGATACCGGTGAAAGTTGCACGGTATTAGAGAGGCTAGCAATGGTGGAAGGGTGAGAGTGCGTATAATCCATGGACTCAACATTAGTCATAAAGAACTCACATACTTATTGCAAAAATCTATTAGTTATCAAAACGAAGTACTACATGCATGCTCCTAGGGGGATAGATTGGTAGGAAAAGACAATCGCTCGTCCCCGACCGCCACTCATCAGGAAGACACTCAATAAATAAATCATGCTCCGACTTCATCACATAACGGTTCACCATACGTGCATGCTACGAGAATCACAAACTTTAACACAAGTATCTCACAAATTCACAACTACTCAACTAGCATGACTCTAATATCACCATCTTCATATCTCAAAACAATCATAAAGAATCAAACTTCTCATAGTATTCAATGCACTTTATATGAAAGTTTTTATTATACCCATCTTGAATGCTCATCATATCAGGACTAAATTCATAACCAAAGCAAATTACCATGCTGTTCTAAAAGGCTCTCAAAATAATATAAGTGAAGCATGAGAGATCAATAATTTCTATAAAACAAAACCACCACCGTGCTCTAAAAAGATATAAGTGAAGCACTAGAGCAAAATTATCTAGCTCAAAAGATATAAGTGAAGCATATAGAGTATTCTAATAAATTCCGATTCATGCGTGTCTCTCTAAAAGGTGTGTACAGCAAGGATGATTGTGGTAAACTAAAAAGCAAAGACTCAAATCATACAAGACGCTCAAAGCGAAACACATATCATGTGGTGAATAAAAATATAGCGTCAAGTAAGGTTACCGCTAGACGAAGACGAAAGAGTGGATGCCTTCCGGGGCAACCCCAAGCTTAGGCTTTTTGTTGTCCATGAATTTTACCTTGGGGTGCCTTGGGCATTGATGTCTACTATGCAACCTTCTTCTTGTAGACATTGTTGGGCCTCCAAGTGCAGAGGTTTGTAGGAAAGTAGCAAATTTCCCTCAAGTGGGTGACCTAAGGTTTATCAATCCGTGGGAGGCGTAGGATGAAGATGGTCTCTCTCAAGCAACCCTGCAACCAAATAACAAAGAGCCTCTTTTGTCCCCAACACACCCAATACAATGGTAAATTGTATAGGTGCACTAGTTCGGTGAAGAGATGGTGATAAAAGTGCAATATGGATGGTAGATATAGGTTTTTGTAATCTGAAAATATAAAAACAGCAAGGTAGCAAGTGGTAAAATTGAGCGTAAATGGTATTGCAATGATAGGAAACAAGGCCTAGGGTTCATACTTTCACTAGTGCAAGTTCTCTCAACAATAATAACATAATTGGATCATATAAATATCCCTCAACATGCAACAAAGAGTCACTCCAAAGTCACTAATAGCGAAGAATAAACAAAGAGATTATGGTAGGGTACGAAACCACCTCAAAGTTATTCTTTCGGATCGGTCTATCATAGATTTCATACTACAATAACACCTTAAGACACAAATAAATCAAAACCCTAATGTCACCTAGATACTCCAATGTCACCTCAAGTATCCGTGGGTATGATTATACGATATGCATCACACAATCTCAGATTCATCTATTCAATCCAACACAAAGTACTTCAAATAGTGCCCCAAAGTTTCTACCGGAGAGTCAAGACGAAAACATGTGCCAACCCCTAAGCATAAGTTCACAATGTTACGGAACCCGCAAGTTGATCACCAAAACATACATCCAGTAGATCACGTGAATATCCCATTGTCACCACAGATAAGCACATGCAAGACATACATCAAGTGTTCTCAAATCCTTAAAGACCCAATCCGATAAGATAACTTCAAAGGGAATAATCAATCCATTACAAGAGAGTAGAGGGGGAGAAACATCATAAGATCCTACTATAATAGCAAAGCTCGCGATACATCAAGATCGTGCCAAATCAAGAACACGAGGGAGAGAGAGATCAAACACATAGCTACTGGTACATACCCTCAAATTTCGAGGGTGAACTACTCCCTCCTCGTCACGGAGATCGCCGGGATGATGAAGATGGCCACCGGTGAGGGTTCCCCTCTCCGGCAGGGTGCCGAAACGGGTCTAGATTTGTTTTCGTTGGCTACAGAGGATTGCGGCGGTGGAACTCCTGATCTAGGTTATGTTCTGGGGGTTTCTGTATATATAAAAGGTTTTGGCCTCGGGAACAAGTCAGGGGGTCTCCGGGTTGTCCATGAGCTAGGGAGGCGCGCCCAGGGGGGTGGGCGCGCCCCCACCCTCGTGGGCAGCCCGGGACTCCTCTGGCCCATCTCTTTTGCTCCATGTCCTTCTTCTGGTCCAAAAATAAGTTCCGTGAAATTTCAGGTCAATTGGACTCCGTTTGGTTTTCCTTTTCTGCGATACTCAAAAACAAGGAAAAAACAAAAACTGGCACTAGGCTCTAGGTTAATAGGTTAGTCCCAAAAATCATATAAAATAGCATATAAATGCATATAAAACATCCTAGAAGGATAATATAATAGCATGTATACTTCATAAATTATAGATACGTTGGAGACGTATCAGCATCCCCAAGCTTAATTCCTGCTCGTCCTCGAGTAGGTAAATGATAAAAGAAATAATTTATGAAGTGTGAATGCTAGCAGGTGCACAAGTTTGATCAATGATAATTTCAATCACCTTTTCTAGCATCATTATATGTCATAACAGTAGCTCATATCATAAAGCTTCTCATGATCAAGTAACAAGCTATTCACATGTTAAAGTATAGATCATAAACTTCCTTGAAAACTAACAAACAGTTCTCAGTCATTTTCAGGAAGGGTCTATGTAAGAGCTTTGATTTAGCAAATCCCACATACTCAGCTATCATATAGTCTTCCATGATTGCTACCACTCAAAGCATATTTTTAGAACAAATAGCATCCATCAAACACAGATAAAGATAGGGGCTTAATGTTTCGCCTCCCAACTTATTTATCATATAGATAATTGTCAACAATAATAATTCATGATCAAATATATTGGAATGGCCATATATGCTTAGATCTTTCCATCATATGATGCTTGCCAACTAAAGAGTAGGTTGGAATGAGAAGGAATACTACTGACTATTGCATAAAAGTAAAAGATAGGCCCTTCGCAGAGGGAAGCAGGGATTTGCAGAGGTGCCAGAGCTCGAAGCAAAAAACAGAGATGAAAATAATTTTGAGAGGTATTCTTTCATTGTCAACATAATGACCAAGAGTTCCCAATATCTTCCATACTAGATACATTATAGGCGGTTCCCAAACAGAAAGGTAAAGATTTTACTCCCCCTCCACCAATAGTCACACTCCACGGCTTGTCCGAAACAACGGGTGTCGTCCAACTATCAACAATCCTAGGGGAGTTTTTTTTAATTATTTGTGATTTTGTTTTTGATCTTTTGATCATAGGACTGGGCATCCCAGTTACCAGCCATTTTCTCGTGAATGATGAGCGGAGTCCACTCATCGTGAGAATAACCCACCTAGCATGGAAGATCTTGGCGCCCCTAGTCGCTACATGAGCGATTCGGGCATACAAAACAGATTATTATTTGAAGGTTTAGAGTTTGGCACATGCAAATTTACTTGGAACGACAGGTAAATACCGCATATAGGTAGATATGGTGGACACTCATGGAAGAAACTTGGTTCAAGGAATTTGGATGCACAATCAGTATTCCCGCTTAGTACAGATATTTTGGATAGCAAAGGATTATAAATAGCAAGAACCACATGTTATAGGATCCATAACAATATAACTTCTATACAAATATACCCAAGCATAACTCATTATGTTGTCTTCCTTGTCCAACTTCAACTAATTTGCTCAGGTTTGAAAATAATTAATGGGGCTCACAGTCATAGAAGATGTCCAAGATAGTATATTTATATGTGAAATATCTCTTCCTTCAATATTCTTTCATTAATTGTTCAAGTGACCAATACAATGTTTGCTAACCTTCAAAAAATTTACCACCTCTACTTCTTATATGTGAAGGCATTACTCCCCATGGGATAAGCATATGAAACATATATAATTTCAGATTTATGACATTCAAATCATTCAACCATTTACTCATAGGATATAAGTGAAACACACGAGTAAATGGCAAACTACTCCAAAAAGATATAAGTGAAGATCAATGAGTAATTAAAAAGTTATGTAGCTATGTGAAGACTCTCTCTCTCTCTCATTTAAGAATTTCAGATCTTAGTATCTTATTCATACAGCAAGCAAAACAAAATAAAACGACATTTCAAGGATATCACTCATCATGTGAAGAAGCAAAAACTTAGGCTCAGCCGATACTAACCGATAATTGTTGAAGAAGAAAGGTGGGATGCCTACCGGGGCATCCCCAAGCTTAGATGCTTGAGACTTCTTGACATATTATCTTGGGGTGCCTTGGGCACCCCCCAAGCTTGAACTTTTGCATCTCCTTAATTCCTTTAATATCACGGTTTCCTAAATCTCGAAAGCTACACCCACACCAAACTCAACAAGAACTCGTGAGATAAGTTAGTATAAACCAATGCAAAAACCTTATCATTCTCTACTGTAGAAAATCACAAAAATTATTATTCAACATTGCATACTAAATGTCTCTGCATATTTAATACTCCTATCCTCAAATAGAATCATTAAACAAGCAAACATATGCAAACAATGCAAACATAACAGCAATCTGCCAAAATAGTACAGTCTGTAAAGAATGCAAGAGTATCAATACTTACCTAACTCCAAACATTATATAATTATACCACAGTCTAGAAAATTTATCATAGCTTATTATGCAAAAAGTTTCAACATTTTATGTAGCGACCAGACCTCAGACGGTCAAGTCTCTGTGCTTAAGTGTCATCCCTGGATCGGTATGCTGACACACACAGTACTCGAGGATTTATAACAGAGGTAAATCACATGTATAAAGTAACGTAAAATATTATTACCTCAATCCAAATAGCGGAAGTAACAACAAGGTTGTGGATTCCCATCAACACCAAAGGCAAAGTTGAGTGTAGAAATCGTAACCCAAACATATCACTTACTCGTCGTAAGAAAATCCTGCAACATGAGACGTTGCAGCCACAAAGGGGTCAGTACATTGAATGTACTGGCAAATTCACACCATAGGATAATAATGAATAATAACTATTACTACATGCATATATGGCTGGTGGAAAAGCTCTATGGTTATAATGTTTTTGCGAAAAGCCAATTTTCCCTACTACAAAGGAATACATTTTATTTAACTACAAAGTTGGTTGAAAACATTGAGAATGGTAAACCCCATCTCAATCCCAATTAAAAAGTAGTTAATAACCCCCACAAAGTTAATTTAGAGTGATGAGATCAACATGATAATCCAAGAACCAGATACTCAAGATGTCCATAACCGGGGACACGGCTAACCATGATTAGTTTGTACACTCTGCAGAGGTTTGCGCACTTTTCCCCAGAAGACTCGATCTCCTCTGTTGAATTTCTCGCACTTCATGGTGTTGGAGAAACGGATGATCGAGACACAGTCTTTCAGAAGCGTTAGCACCTTACGATGGGTAGACAGTACCACCTACATCCCCTACATCTGCTAGTCTACCACTGTAAGAGTTCACACGACTTAATCAACTATGCTAGAGCCCATAATAGCTTGTGGCTGCACACGGAAGTTTCTAGCATGAATAATCTCATGATCCCTTTGAGCCTGGGTGGCAGTCCATAGGAGAATCACACGGTACCCCGGGATTTCCAAAATAATACAGGCAATCACTCGATACCCCAGGTGACTCAATCCACTCAGATGTGTATTAAAGTTGCCACCTTAAGTTGAACCATTAATTATCAATTTCACATCTTTCATGGATACACTCAAACCCAATCCACGTCTACGAGCATAGCATGGCAATACAAGCAATAACGTAATAGTAACTCTCAAGGTTTGAATGCAGGGCAATAGGTTCCTACCTCATCAACTACTTCCCAATACCCACATGTTATCAATCCTACTCATGCAATGTTTGAGGGTGAAACTAATGCATAAAAACTGGGTATGAAAGGGATATGATCAAAGTGTGAACTTGCCTTGTACAGTTGATGAAGATGATTCGCACTCATAACTCCTCATAGTTCTACTCGTCACACTCCGATCAATCTATCGTAAGCAAGCAATATTAAACACACATAAGCAATCACTCAAAGATCGGAAAGTACGAACAAAACAATTCAAGAAGCTTCAAAACCAAGAAAATAATTATTGCAACATAAAACAATTTCTAACAGTACCAAAATTATATAAGTTTGGCCTTATCAGAAAGTTTAGGTCAAGAGCTTCAATTAGCAAAAAGAATCAACTAAATCAGGGTTACAAAACTCAAGTTACGAACAAAAGAAGATTGAATACAAATATGTTTGAAATCAAAATTTAGAACTTTCAAAAACATGTTTAAGTTGTTTTACTAGATAGAGGGGTTCGTAACTAAGAACTGGGCATTGGTTTCGTTGGATTTGGACAAACGAGCAAAAAGTAGTGACCGTTTGAAACAGAGGGACTAATCTATAAAAACTTTAATCACAGATAGGTCCCTGAAGAAAATTAACAGAAAAAGAAAAAGATTAGAAAACGAACGTTCATTACGGGAGTCTAACGAACGAATTGTTCGCTAGTTTAGATAAATAGAGAACGAATCTGATCCGTTGGATCAATATCCGACGGACCAGAACAGAACGGGCTAGGGTTTACCGAACTCCGGCGACGAACTCCGGCGAACGGCGGCGGCGGCTCCGGCGGGTGACGCGGCATGGGCAGCGGTGGCTCGGGGCAGAGAAGGGTAGCGAGCAGCAGCAGCAAGCGGCGACGAGTCAAGCGAGGCGGGCGGCGCGGCAACCGGCGGCGGCGGCGGCGACCAAAGTGAGGGCAAGGCGAATGCGAGAGAGGGGAGGAGAGCTCTCGCCATTTTATAGGCGGGAGGCGTGGAGGAGGGGCAGCAAAGGCGGCGGCCGTGGGTTTCCTGGGCGGACACGGCGGCGGCGGCGTCGTGGTCAGGCGGGTCTCCCGCTCGGAGGCGGAGGCGGCGGTGACTTGGCCTGGGCCGCGGCTGCGGTCGGGCCTTGGGCCGGCCCAGTCAGCGGCGGGGATTGAATTTTTTTAAACAACGCAAGGAAAATAAAGAAAACCTTAAATAAATAAAAATACTATAGGCATATAATATATCAAAATTTTCAGAAAAAGATTTTCTACAGTGTGAAAGTTTTTCTAACGTCAAATAAAATACACAAAAATTCAAATAAATCAAACACTGCTGCTGCTCTAACAAAATCAAATCAAATCATTTTAAAAATACCAAAATTAATTCAAATTTATTTCTCTCCAATTTTCTGATGTAGGGAATCATTTTACCCTAATTTCAATATATTTTTATTTTGGAGAAAAATAACTTGAATTAAATCAAAATAACTCCAAATTAAAAATAATTTCAAAAGGACTTCGAATTTGATCCTTTTAAACTCCCAACTCATATTTCATATGTTTTGAAGAAGTCATTTTATCTTCCCTCGTGAAAATCATTGAGTTGCTTGAAGTTTCTGAATTTGAAATATTATCAAATGAAATTCCAATATTTTCAAATACCCTTTTCATTTAATTAAATGGAAGAAGTCATGTCATCTTCTCTCAAGGGATTTGTATTTGAAAAGAATTTGAATTCACGGAGATCATAAAAGCAAGATGAAAATTTGGGAAAGTCCTTGTATTCCCTCTCATTTAACTTTCAAAAAGTTTCAATTTCACTCACTTTCAGTCAATCAATCAAACAATCAATCAAATCTATTTATTTTAATGGTATGTACAAACGTACCACCCTTAAAATGAATCTCGTCCTCGAGATTCGTAGAGGCTAGAAAGAAATAGGTTAGGTTCGGGGTCTTCTCAAAATCCATCGATCATCACAGGTGGTCTGGGGTGCTACCACCCTTAGAAGCATGGTTACTGTTCCATCGAAACTCATATACTCCATCCTTATTGTTGACAGTGTCGGTCTTCTCAGATCTTCAGGATAATTCCTTCTCTGGGCTCTTCGGTAGTGGCATAACCTTTACCGCAATTCTTCTGTCCTTTCATCTTGGTAAGGTTATTCCGAGATTGGGTCGTCTTAGCTGACGGGTCTGGCGCCAATACTAAACAACTATCGATATCTCATGGTGGTCAACCATTTATGGTTTCTCCTGCAGGAAATGGGTCTGGGTTGATCCTCACCGTATAACCTACGGTTGGCAAAAGCTGCCTTGTACAAGGAAAAAATACTTATAGCATTCTAAGGTGCAATCATGGTTTTGTTCGTCGTCTCTCTACTATAGGCAAGTCACTTAGATTTACCACCCCATACAGCAAAGCGAACAATAAGAGTAAGTCGGTATGGTGATCAATCCATCCCGCACCCAAATCATTACCTTGTACATGGTTTAGTGAATCTCGCATTCTAACACTCGGACTTCCTCACAAGCATTGCAGAATTTCTCTTGTCGACGAACCAAGTTCAGATAAATCCATAGATTCTGCAAGCCAAACAAACATCTATCGTTCCTTCACAACTCTCAGGTTTTGTGTTACTCCTATAAGATCGTCTATCGATAAAATCGTAACTTCTTCCAAGGTTTTTCCTTCAGCAAGAGTGTGCTTGCTTCTTGGCAGGTCCTGGGGCCTATGGGTTATGGCCCATCTCATCACTTGTAAGCCTTGAACTCATCATCGGGGCCACTGATTATTATTCCAACATCCAACTTCCTAGCATTCTTAAATTCATCCAATGGTACTGTCTCCCTTCCTTCTATTTGTACCAAACTCAGACGTTGTTACTCACACTCATCATGGAGTTACACTTGCTCCATATTACCAACATCATATCTCCTTTATATCCAATAGTACTCCATCTCTCCATACTCTTGGGATATCCCACATATGAAGGTAAAACTTATACTTTATGAAGTCCACTCCGTGGAATATCATAATCCTTTCTAGGGGTCAAGGGTCCTCACAGGGTACTACCACCCTTAAAATGCTCGAATCTTCCATAGACCATATTTCTCATATCCACGAAAATGGTCAAAATCATTCTTCATAGAGTAACAACTCATAAAATCCAAATCAGTACCAACGATGCCAACTTTATTGATTCTCCAATTATTACAATCTCCTGCATTTCCATTACAGGCCACAACTCAACACCTCAATACAAAAGAGTTGTTCCCACTACTACTACTATACTTCTCACAGACTCAACTATTTATCACAAGTCTCCTCCTTGGGACAATCTCTGGCAAAGTGCCCTGCTTCATCACAACGGAAAAATATTACTTCTGACAAGTTTCGAGGTTTCCTTGTGATTATATATATAGCCTCCTTGGGTCCTTGGCTTCCTTTTTGGGCAATTTCTGAGGTAGTGCCATGACTCCTTGTACCTATAACATGTGATAAGACTTAGATCCTTCCTGGAATCCAATCTACTTCTCTTTCTGGACTTTTCTGTTCCAATCAGGGCTTCTATTTCCTGTGGGTCATACTCTACTTCCTCCGTCGAGAATTCTACTAGATCCCCATTCATAGAATTATGGGAGATGTGTCCTTCTTCTCCACATGAATAGCAAGACTTGGTGCAGGGTTTAATTGGTTCTTCTTTGGGTGTGTCCTCCACCTCTTCCTTCATCACAGATTCTTCCAAAATTTCCATGAGGGGTCCTTTCATTGCTTCTTTCTTTTGATGGATGGTTCTTCTAACCACGGGGTAAATGTGACACTGAGCAGGGTAGTGGGTAGTCCCTTCAAACAAGAAATAAGTGATCTGCCTAGTTGGGCATTCTTCAGCTGGGTGACTTCCTTCACAATTAGGGCATTCATCCTTGTGTTTTATGGGTGTGTCCCATTTCTCCACAAATCTTACATGCACAAGGCTTCTTCTCTTTAGGTTCACATGGCTCTCGGGTAAGACGGGACCTTAGTAGAATCGTCTTGAATTCATCCCAAGCATTGGTTCCATTCCATCCTTGTATGGCTTGATGTATCTCTCGCCATTTTGCATCACCTTGTGTGATCTTCCGTAGGGTGTATGGAACCATATACTCTCCTTCAATACCGTGCTCCTTCATGCGGCCTTCCATGTTCTGTATCCAGTGTGCTACCTCCGGTTGTGTCATGAATCTCGGAAATACTCGTCCATCTCCATTCGTCCTCTATTTGGTCCATGGGTTTGGGGTGGGATAAGAGAGATCGAGAGGGATGCACACAATAGAAACAATAGTTTTGAAAAGACAGATTTTATTTGTGGTTGTCGGTAAAAACATCAAACAAATGGCAGCTCACAAACGTCACATCTAACATAGGTATAATAGGGGTTTGGTCTTCTAAAGGTCAATAAATCTTAGAAATCACCAAACTCTTCAAGTCTTGTTCATGTCTCAGATGGCTTCTTTCGATCGTGCTTATCCTTCTCAAGTTTTTTTGCCAGATCATCTTTGTTGACGCGAAGTCTCTCGTGACATCCTTTAATATTTTTGGAGTTGCATTCCAAACTTCCGGGTTTCAACATCCTTGATAAGAACCATGGTCCTACTGTCCTTCACTTCTTGGCAAATCTCCAGTGTCTTGAGGTTTTGCTCCTCCAGCTTGGCTACTTTCGGCTTCTGGGTCCTAAGTTCTTCACAAAATGCTTTCTCGTCAATACAGCTTCTGGCAGGTCCATCTTAAAACTCCTGATGTAATACTCCAGATCTTGGTGATACACCAGCTAAGATTAAAACTGCATCCTTTGCTGATAGGTGCTCCATCAGCCTTCTACCATCCAATCCTTACGACGAACTGCATGCTTAACTCAGCACGGTGGCAATAGCATAAGCGGGCGATAACATCATGGATATCCGTGTTTCTGCTCTTGTCATTACCATGAGCTATCATTCCATAGTTTATATCTCCTACCTTAGGGTTTTCTTGACAAAACTCTCCATGTTCCGGTCTTTCTCCAACACACCTTGATCTCAGGTATTGTCAGCTTCCTTAGTCTGCCAAGTTCCATAAGGGTAGCCTTCCTAGGTCATACAAATCTGGGGATTCTTCAGAGCCTTCAAATTCTCCTAGTCTTCGGAGTCTTCAACTATTTTAGTTTACATTATTCAGATGCACGGTAAAATCTCCTTCATTCCGTAGTGGTCGTGCTTGTCCGATATCTTGAACTTCTTGGAGTGGTCTCATCAGTCGAATCTTCGAGTGGTCAAAAGGGGAAAGGGATATGGTCTCACTAAAAGGGAATATTTGAATAAGCTCAGAAGAGAAGAGAGGTAAAAGATCTTTTGAAAAATAAAGTTTTAGAGAAAATCCTTCCTATGGGCTTGCCAGCTTTCTAGGGTCACGTCCCCAGTCAACATGTGCTCGATGCCATCTTGTAGCGACCCGACCTCAAGCAGTCAAGTCTTCAGGCTTAAGTGTCATCCTGGATCGGTATCTTTGACACACACAAGACTCGAGGATTTATAACAGAGGTAAATCACATGTATAAAGTAACGTAAAATATTATTGCCTCAATCCAAATAGCGGAAGTAACAACAAGGCTGTGGATTCCCATCAACACGAACGGCAAAGTTGAGTGTAGAAATTGTAACCCTAACATATCACTTACTCGTCGTAAGAAAATCCTGCAACATGAGACGTTGCAGCTACAAAGGGTCAGTACATTGAATGTACTGGCAAATTCATACCATAGGATAATCATGAATAATAACTATCACTACATGCATATATGGTTGGTGGAACAGCTCTATGGTTATAATGTTTTTGCGAAAAGCCAATTTTTCCCTACTGCAAAGGAATACATTTTATTTAACTACAAAGTTGGTTGAAAACATTGAGAATGGTAAACCCCATCTCAATCCAATTAAAAAGTAACTAATAACCCCACAAAATTAATTTAGAGTGATGAGATCAACATGATAATCCAAGAACCAGATACTCAAGATGTCCATAACCGGGGACACGGCTAACCATGTTTGTTTGTACACTCTGCAGAGGTTTGCGCACTTTTCCCCACAAGACTCGATCTCCTCCGTTGGATTTCTCGCACTACATGGTGTTTGAGAAACGGATGACCGAGACACAGTCTTTCAGAAGCGTTAGCACCTTACGATGGGTAGACAGTACCACCTACATCCCCTACATCTGCTAGTCTACCACTGTAAGAGTTCACACAACTTAATCAACTATACTAGAGCCCATAATAGCTTGTGGCTGCACACGGGAGTTTCTAGCATGAATAATCTCATGATCCCTTTGAGCCTGGGTGGCAGTCCATAGGAGAATCAAACGGTACCCCAGGATTACCAAAAATACAGGCAATCACTGGATACCCAAGGTGCCTCAATCCACCCAGATGTGTATTAAAGTTGCCACCTTAAGTTGAACCATTAATTAACAATTTCACATCTTTCATGGATACACTCAAACCCAATCCACGTCTACGAGCATAGCATGGAAATACAAGCAATAATGTAATAGTAACTCCCAAGGTTTGAATGCATGGCAATAGGTTCCTACCTCATCAACTACTTCCCAATACCCACATGTTATCAATCCTACTCATGCAATGTTTGAGGGTGAAACTAATGCATACAAACTGGGTATGGAAGGGATATGATCAAAGTGTGAACTTGCCTTGTACAGTTGATGAAGATGATTCGCACTCATAACTCCTGATAGTTCTACTCGTCACACTCCGGTCAATCTATCGTAAGCAAGCAATATTTACCACACATAAGCAATCACTCAAAGATCGGAAAGTACGAACAAAACAATTCGGAAAGCTTCAAAACCAAGCAAATAATTCTTGCAACATAAAACAATTTCTAACAGTATCAATATTATATGAATTTGGCCTTATCAGAAATTTTGTCAAGAGCTTCAATTAGCAAAAAGAATAAACTAAATCAGGGTTACGAAACTCAAGTTACGAACAAAAGAAGTTTGAATACAAATCTGTTTGAAATCAAATTTTAAAACTTTCAAAAACATGTTTAAGTTGTTTTACTGGATAGAGGGGATCATAACGAAGAAGTGGGCGTTGGTTTCATTGGATTTGGACAAACGAGCAAAAAATAGTAACCGTTTGAAAGAGAGGGACTAATCTATAATTTTTTTAATCACAGATAGGTCCCTGATGAAAATTAACAGAAAAAGAAAAAGATTAGAAAACGAACATTCGTTATGGGAGTCTAACGAACGAACCGTTCGCTAGTTTAGATAAATAGAGAATGAATCCGATCCATTGGATTGAGATCCGACGGACCAAAATAGATCAGGCTAGGGTTTACCGAACTCCGACGACGAACTCCGGCGAACGGCGGCGGCGATCGCGTGACGCGGGCGGCAGCTTACGCTGGGCGGCGCGGGCGTGGCAGCGGCTCGGGCGGAGAAGGGCAGCGAGCAGAACAAAGAAGCGGCGGCGGAGCTAGCGAGGCGGCGGCGGCGGTTCGAGGGGCGGCAGAGCCGCGAGAGTGGGGAGGAGAGCCGGCCTCGCCTTTTATAGGCGGGGAGGCGTGGAGGAGGGGCAGCAAAGGCGGCGGCGGTGGGTGTCCGGGGCGGACAGGGCGGCGGCGGCGTCGTGGTCAGGCGGGTCTCCCGCTCGGAGGCGGAGGCGGCGGTGACTTGGGCTAGGCCGCGGCTGCGGTCGGGCCTTGGGCCGGCCCAGTCGACGGCGGGGATTAATTTTTTTTAAACAGTGCAAAAGAAAACCTTAAATAAATAAAAATACTATACGCATATAATATATCAAAAAAATTAGATCTTATTTTCTACAATGTGGACATTTTTCTACCGTCAAATAAAATACACAAGAATTCAAATAAATTAAACACTGCTGCTGTTCAACAAAATCCAATAAAAATCATTTTAAAAATACCAAAATTAATTCAAATTTATTTCTCTCCAATTTTCTGATGTAGGGAATCATTTTACCCTAATTTCAATAATTTTTATTTTGGAGAAAAATAATTTGTATAAAATCCAAATAACTCCAAATTGAAAATAATTTCAAAAGGACTTTGAATTTGATCCTTTTAAACTCCCAACTCATATTTCATATGTTTTGAAGAAGTCATTTTATCTTCCCTCATGAAAATCATTGAGTTGCTTGAAGTTTATGAATTTGAAATATTATCAAATGAAATTAAAATATTTTCAAATACCCTTTTCATTTAATTAAATGGAAGAAGTCATGTCATCTTCTCTCATGGGTTTTGTATTTGAAAAGAATTTGAATTCACGGAGATCATAAAAGATAGATGAAAGTTTGGGAAAGTCCTTTTATTCCCTCCCATTTAACTTTCAAAAAGTTTCAATTTCACTCACTTTCAGTCAATCAATGAAAAAATCAATCAAATCTATTTATTTAATATAACATTCCAAAATTTAGATTTTTGGGATGTTACATTTTATCACATTCTGACTTTTCTAGGTAATTTTTGCAACAGCGGTAAACTTTCTGTTTTGAAACGGCAACATGTATACTTGCAAAATAAGCATGGTAAAAGCTATCCTTGACAATTTTATTGAAACTAGAGATGAAAAACATTATTATAAGAAACAGCAAGCAAATACTAACAAAATAAAATGACGCTCCAAGCAAAACACATATCATGTGGTGAATAAAAATATAGCTCCAAGTAAAGTTACCGATGAACGAAGACGAAAGAGGGGATGCCATCCGGGGCATCCACAAGCTTAGGCTCTTGGTTGTCCTTGAATATTGCCTTGGTGTGCCTTGGGCATCCCCAAGCTTAGGCTCTTGCCACTCCTTATTCCATAGTCCATCGAATCTTCACCCAAAACTTGAAAACTTCACAACACAAAACTCAACAGAAAACTTGTAAGCTCCGTTAATATAAGAAAATAAATCACCACATAGGTACTGTTGTGAACTCATTCCAAATTCATATTGGTGTAATATATACTGTATTCCAATTTCTCTATGGTTCATACCCTCCGATACTACTCATAGATTCATCAAAATAAGCAAACAACACATACAAAACAGAATCTGTCAAAAACAGAAGAGTCTGTAGTAATCTGTATCATTAGAATACTTCTGTAAATCCAAAAATTCTGAAATAAATTGGTGGACCTGAGGAATTTGTCTATTAATCATCTGCAAAAAGAATCAACTAAATAGCACTCTCCAATAAAAGGTTGTAGCTAATCTCGTGAGCGCTAAAGTTTCTGTTTTTTACAGCAAGATCATAAAGACTTCACCCAAGTCTTCCCAAAGGTTCTACTTGGCACAAACACTAATTAAAACATAAAACCACATCTAACCAGAGTCTAAATAAAATATTTATTACTAAACAGAACCAAAAAGCAAGAAACAAAAATAAACTGGGTTGCCTCCCAACAAGCGATATCGTTTAACGCCCCTAGCTAGGCATGATGATTTCAATGATGCTCACATAAAAGATAAGAATTGAAACATAAAAAGAGCATCATGAAGAATATAACTAGCACATTTAAGTCTAACCCACTTCCTATGCATAGGGATTTTGTGAGCAAACAACTTATGGGAACAATAATCAACTAGCATAGGCAGGCAAAACAAGCATAACTTTAAAACTTTAAGCACATAGAGAGGAAACTTGATATTATTGCAATTCCTACGAGCATATATTCCTCCCTGATAATAATTTTCAGTAGCATCATGAATGAATTAAGGAATATAACCATCACATGAAGCATTCTTTTCATGATCTACAAGCATATAATTTTTATTACTCTCCACAAAAGCAAATTTATTCTCATCAATAGTAGTGGGAGCAAACTCAACAAAATAACTATCATGTGAAGCATAATCCAATTGAAAATTGAAACCATGATGACAAGTTTCATGGTTATATTTATTCTTTATAGCATACGTGTCATCACAATAATCATCATAAATAGGAGGCATGCTTTCATCATAATATATTTGCTCATCAAAACTTGGGGGACTAAACATATCATCTTCATCAAACATAACATCCCCAAGCTTGTGGCTTTGCATATCATTAGTATCATGGGTATTCAAAGAATTCATACTAACATTGCAATCATGCTCATCATTCACATATTGTATGCCAAGCATTCTATGTAATTCTTCTTCTAGTACTTGAGCACAATTTTCCTTCCCATCATTTTCACGAAAGACATTAAAAAGATGAAGCATATGAGGCACCCTTAATTCCATTTTTTGTAGTTTTGTTTAATGAACTAAACTAGTGATAAAACAAGAAACTAAAAGATTTGATTGCAAGATCTAAAGATATACCTTTAAGCACTCACCTCCCCGGCAACGGTGCCAGAAACTGCTTGATGTCTACTACGCAGCCTTCTTCTTGTAGACGTTGTTGGGCCTCCAAGTGCAGAGGTTTGTAGGACATTAGCGAATTTCCCTCAAGTGGATGACCTAAGGTTTATCAATCCGTGGGAGGCATAGGATGAAGATGGTCTCCCTCAAGCAACCCTGCAACCAAATAACAAAGAGTCTCTTGTGTCCCCAACACACCCAATACAATGGTAAATTGTATAGGTGCACTAGTTCGGCGAAGAGATGGTGATACAAGTGCAATATGGATGGTAGATATAGGTTTTTGTAATCTGAAAATATAAAAACAGCAAGGTAGCAAGTGGTAAAATTGAGCGTAAACGGTATTGCAATGATAGGAAGCAAGGCCTAGGGTTCATACTTTCACTAGTGCAAGTTCTCTCAACAATAATAACATAATTGGATCATATAACTATCCCTCAACATGCAACAAAGAGTCACTCCAAAGTCATGAATAGCGGAGAACAAATGAAGAGATTATGGTAGGGTACGAAACCACCTCAAAGTTATTCTTCCGTATCGGTCTATCATAGAGTTCGTGCTACAATAACACCTTAAGACACAGATCAACCAAAACCCTAATGTCACCTAGATACTCCAATGTCACCTCAATTATCCGTAGGTATGATTATATGATATGCATCACACAATCTCAGATTCATCTATTCAATCCAACACAAAGTACTTCAAAGAGTGCCCCAAAGTTTCTACCGGAGAGTCAAGACGAAAACATGTGCCAACCCCTATGCATAAGTTCACAATGTTACGGAACCCGCAAGTTGATCACCAATACATACATCAAGTAGATCACGTGAATATCCCATTGTCACCACAGATAAGTACATGCAAGACATACATCAAGTGCTCTCAAATCCTTAAAGACACAATCCGATAAGATAACTTCAAAGGGGAAACTCAGTCCATTACAAGAGAGTACAGGGGGAGAAACATCATAAGATCCAACTATAATAGCAAAGCTCGCGATACATCAAGATCGTGCCAAATCAAGAACACGAGAGAGAGAGAGAGAGAGAGAGAGAGAGAGAGAGAGAGAGAGAGATCAAACACATAGCTACTGGTACATACCCTCAGCCCCGAGGGAGAACTACTCCCTCGCCGTCATGGGGATCGCCAGGATGATGAAGATGGCCACCGATGAGGGTTCCCCCTGTTGGAATTATGCCCTAGAGGCAATAATAAAATGGTTATTATTATAGTTCCTTGTTCACGATAATTGTCTATTGTTCATGCTATAATTGTATTAATAGGAAACCGTAATACATGTGTGAATACATAGACCACAACATATCCCTAGTGAGCCTCTAGTTGACTAGCTCGTTGATCAATAGATAGTTATGGTTTCCTGACCATGGACATTGGATTTCATTGATAACGGGATCACATCATTAGGAGAATGATGTGATGGACAAGACCCAACCCTAAGCATAGCACAAGATCGTGTAGTTCGTTTGCTAAAGCTTTTCTAATATCAAGTATCATTTCCTTAGACCATGAGATTGCACAACTCCTGGATACCGTAGGAATGCTTTGGGTGTACCAAACGTCACAACATAACTGGGTGGCTATAAAGGTGCACTACTGGTATCTCCGAAAGTGTCTGTTGGGTTGGCACGAATCGAGACTGGGATTTGTCACTCCGTATGACGGAGAGGTATCTCTGGGCCCACTCGATAATGCATCATCATAATGAGCTCAATGTGACTAAGTAGTTAGTCACGGGATCATGCATTATGGAACGATTAAAGTGACTTGCCGGTAACGAGATTGAACGAGGTATTGGGATACCGACGACCGAATCTCGGGCAAGTAACGTACCGATTGACAAAGGGAATTGTATACAGGATTGCTTTAATCCTTGACATCGTGTCTCATCCGATGAGATCATCGTGGAACATGTGGGAGCCAACATGGGTATCTAGATCCCGCTGTTGGTTATTGGCCGGAGAGATGTCTCGGTCATGTCTGCATGGTTCCCGAACCCGTAGGGTCTACAGACTTAAGGTTCGGTGACGCTAGAGTTGTTATGGGAAATAGTATGTGGTTACCGAAGGTAGTTCGGAGTCCCGGATGAGATCCCGGACGTCACGAGGAGTTTCGGAATGGTCCGGCGGTGAAGATTGATATAATGGACGAAGGGTATTGGAGTCCAGAAGTGTTCTGGGGGTACCAGGCTATGGCCAGCATGAACAAAAGGTGTTTCGGGAGCCCCGGCAAGTGTTGGAGGGCCTCATGGGCCAAAGGGGAAGGGGCAAACCAACCGACTAAGGGGTGGTGGGCCCCCCACACCCTTTCCCACGTTACTTCGGGAGGTGGGGCGCCTCCACCTGGCTTGGGAGGCAAGCCTCCGAATGCTTGGCTTGGGGGGCAAGTCTCCCTAGGATTTTCCCTAGGGAGATCCAATCTTCTTGTCCGCCGCCCCCTAGGGGAAACCCTAGGGCGCCTCCCCCTCTCCCCTTGCCCCTATATATAGTGGAGGGGTGGGAGGGCAGCCGCACCTCTTCCCTGGCACAGCCCTCCCTCCTCCTACACCTCCTCCTCCTCCGTAGTGCTTGGCGAAGCCCTGCCGGAGAACCACGAGCTCCATCGCCAACATGTCGTCGTGCTGCTGGAGTTTTCCCCAAAATTCTACTCTCCCCTTGCTGGATCAAGAAGGTGGAGACGTCCCCGGGCTGTACGTGTGTTGAACACGGAGGCACCCTCCGTTCGGCGCTTAGATCAGAATCGACCGCGATCTGAATCGCTGCGTGTACGACTCCACCAACCGCGTTCTTGTAACGCTTCCGCATCGCGATCTTCAAGGGTATGAAGATACACTCATCCTCTCCCTCTCTTGTTGCTAGAATCTCCATAGATTGATCTTGGTGATGCGTGAAAATTTTGAATTTCTGCTACGTTCCCAAAGTGGCATCATGAGCTAGGTCTATGCGTAGTTTCTATGCACGAGTAGAACACAAGTTGTTGTGGGCGTTGATTTTGTTCAATATGCTTACCCTTACTAGTCCAATCTTGTTTCGACGGTATTGTGGGATGAAGCGGCCCAGACCGACCTTACACATACACTTACGCGAGACAGGTTCCACCGACTGACATGCACTTGTTGCATAAGGTGGCTAGCGGGTGCCAGTCTCTCCCACTTTAGTCGGATCGGATTCGATGAAAAGGGTCCTTATGAAGGGTAAATGGCAATTGACATATCATGTTGTGGTTTTTGCGTTGGTAAGAAACGTTCTTGCTAGAAACCCATAGCAGCCACGTAAAACATGCAAACAACAATTAGAGGATGTCTAACTTGTTTTTGCAGGGTATGCTATGTGATGTGATATGGCCAAAAGAATGTGATGAATGATATGTGATCTATGAGATTGATCATGTTCTTGTAATAGGAATCACGACTTGCATGTCGATGAGTATGACAACCGGCAGGAGCCATAGGAGTTGTCTTAATTTATTTTATGACCTGCGTGTCAATGAACCACGCCATGTAATTACTTTACTTTATTGCTAAACCGTTAGCCATAGTAGTAGAAGTAATAGTTGGCGAGACAACTTCATGGAGACACGATGATGGAGATCATGATGATGGAGATCATGATGATGGAGATCATGGTGTCATGCCGGTGACGATGATGATCATGGAGCCCCGAAGATGGAGATCAAAAGGAGAAATGATATTGGCCATATCATGTCACTTTTTGATTGCATGTGATGTTTATCATGTTTATGCATCTTATTTGCTTAGAACGACGGTAGTAAATAAGATGATCCCTCATTAAAATTTCAAGAAAGTGTTCCCCTAACCGCACCGTTGTGAAAGTTCATTGTTTGAAGCACCACGTGATGATCGGTGTGATAGATTCTAACGTTCACATACAACGGGTGTAAGCCAGATTTACACGCGAAACACTTAGGTTGACTTGGCCGAGCCTAGCATGTATGCAGACATGGCCTCGGAACACAAGAGACCGAAAGGTCGAGCATGAGTCGTATGGTAGATACGATCAACATGAAGATGTTCACCGGTGATGACTAGTACGTCTCACGTGATGATCGGACATGGCCTAGTTGACTCGGATCATGTAATCACTTAGATGACTAGAGGGATGTCTATCTGAGTGGGAGTTCATAAGATGAACTTAATTATCCTGAACATAGTCAAAAGGTCTTTGCAAATTATGTCGTAAGCTCGCGCTTTAGTTCTATTGTTTTAGATATGTTCCTAGAGAAAATTTAGTTGAAAGTTGATAGTAGAAATTATGCGGACTAGGTCCGTGAACTGAGGATTGTCCTCGTTGCTCTGTGAAGGCTTATGTCCTTAATGCACCGCTCGGTGTGCTTGAACCTCGGCGTCGTTTGTGGATGTTGCGTAACATCGACATACGCGTTTGATGACTACGTGATAGTTCAGTGCGTAATGTTAAACGGTTTAGAATCAAGGCACCAAAGACAATTTTGAAACGTCGCAGAACATATGAGATGTTCCAAGAGCTGAAATTAGGATTTCAGGCTCGTGCCCACGTCAAGAGGTATGAGACCTCCGACAAGTTTCTTAACCTGCAAACTAAGGGAGAAAAGCTCAATCATTGAGCATGTGCTCAGATTGTCTGAGTACTACAATCACTTGAATCGAGTGGGAGTTAATCTTCCAGATGAGATAGTGATGGTTCTCGATAGTCACTGCCACCAAGCTATTAGAGCTTCGTGATGAACTATAACATATCAGGGATACACATGATGATCCTTGAGCAATTCGCGATGTTTGACACCACGAAAGTAGAAATCGAGTAGGAGTATCAATTGTTGATGGTTAGTAAAACCACTAGTTTCAAGAAGGGCAAGGGCAAGAAGGGATACTTCATGAAACGGCAAATCAGTTTCTGCTCTAGTGAAGAAACCCAGGGTTGAACCCAAACCCGAGACTAAGTGCTTCTGTAATGAGGAAACGGTCACTGAAGCAGAACTACCCTAGACACTTGGTAGATGAGAAGGCTGGCAAGGTTGACACAAAGGTTGATGTGATCAAGCATCGCCTGCTCCCTCTACCATTGATATTGGTGTTAAACCTAAATAATTGTTATTTGGTGTTTGCGTTGAGCATAGACATGATTGGATTATGTTTATCGTGTCTGATTTATTCATTTAAGGAGAATAATGGTTACTCTGTTTATTTGAATAATACCTTCAACAGTCTTGCACCTAAAATGAATGGTTTATTGAATCTCGATCGTAGTGATACACATGTTCGTGCCAAAAGATATAAGATAGTAATGATAGTACCACCTACTTGTGGTAATCGCCATTTGAGTCATATTGGTATAAAAGCATGAAGAAGCTCCATGTTGATGGATCTTTGGACTCACTCATTTTGAAAAGTTTGAGACATGCGAACCATGTCTATTGGCGTATACGCATGAAGAAACTCCATGCAGATGGATCGTTTGGACTCACTTGATTTTGAATCACTTGAGACATGCAAATCATACCACATGGGCAAGATGGTGAAAGGCCTCGTTTTGATGAGATGGAAGAAGAAAGCAACTTGTTGGAAGTAATACATTTGATGTGTGCAATCCAATGAGTCTTTGAGGCATCTGATGAATATCGTTATGCTCTTACTTCACAGATGATTTGAGTACATTCTAAGTATATTTACTTGATGAAACACATGTCCGAAATATTGAAAGGTTCAAGTAATTTCAGATTGAAGTTGAAGATCGTTGTGACAAGAGGATAAGAGGTCTATGATATGATCATAGAGATGAATATCTGAGTTACGAGTTTGGCACACAATTAAGACATTGTGGAAATTGTTTCACAACTAATACCGCCTGGAACACCATAGTGTGATGGTGTGTCCGAACATCATAGCTGCATCCTATTGGATATAGTGCATACCATGATGTCTCTTATCGAATTACCACTATCGTTTATGGGTTAGGCATTAGAGACAATCGCATTCACTTTAAATAGGGCACCACACAATTTCGTTGAGATGACACCGTATGAACTATGGTTTAGAGAAACCTAAGCTGTCGTTTCTTTTTGGGGATGTGACGCTTATGTGAAAAAAGTTTCAGGCTGATAAGCTCGAACCCAAAACTGATAAATGCATCTTCATAGGACAACCAAAACAGTTGGGTATACCTCATGTCTCAGATCCGGAAGCAAAAGGGATTTTTTCTAGAATCGGGTCCTTTCTTGAGGAAAAGTTTCTCTCGAAAGACTTGAGTGGGAGGATGGTGGAGACTTGATGAGGTTATTGAACCGTCACTTCAACTAGTGTGTAGCAGGGCACAGGAAGTTGTTCCTGTGGCACCTACACAAATTGGAGTGGAAGCTTATGGTAGTGATCATGAAACTTCGGATCAAGTCACTACCAAACCTCATAGGTCGACAAGGATGCGTACTACTTGAGTGATGCGTAATCACATCTTGGAAGTCATGTTGCTAGACAACAATGAACCTATGAGCTATGGAGAAGCGATGGTGGGCCCGGATTTCGATGAATGGCTCGAGGCCATAAAATCCGAGAGAGGATCCATGTATAAAAATTAAGTATAGACTTTGGAACAACTACTTAATGGTCCTAAGGCTGTTGGGTACAGATGGATTTTAAAAGGAAGACAGCCAATGATGGTAAGTATCACCATTAAGAAAGCTCGACTCGTCGTTAAGATGTTTTCCAACAAGTTCAAGGAGTTGACTGCAATGAGACTTTCTCATTCGTAGCGATGCTAAGAGTCTGTTGGAATTATATTAGCAGTTACTGCATTATTTATGAAATCTTGCAGATAGGATGTCAAAACGTTGTTTCCTCGATGATTTTCTTGAGGAAAGGTTGTATGTGATACAACCAGAAGGTTTTGACAATCCTGAAAGATGCTAAAAAGAATGCAAAGCTCCGGCAATCCTTCTAAGGACTGGGGTAAGCATCTTGGAGTTGGAATATAAGCTTTGATGAGATGATCAAAGATTTTGGGTTTATACAAAGTTTATGATAAACTTGTATTTCCAAAGAAGTGAGTGGGAGCACTATAGAATTTCTAATGAGTATATGTTGTTGACATATTGTTGATCAGAAATGATGTAGAGTTTCTGGAAAGCATATTGAGTTATTTGAAAAGTGTTTTTCAATGGAAAACCTAGATTAAGCTGCTTGAACATTGAGCATCAAGATCTATAAGGATAGATCAAGACCGCTTGATAGTACTTTCAAACGAACACATACCGTGACAAGATTTTGAAGGAGTTCAAAATAGATCGGCAAAGAAGGAGTTCTTGGTTGTGTTATAAGGTGTGAGTATTGAGTAAGACTCAAGACCTGACCACGGCAGAATAGAGAGAAATGACAAAGGTCGTCCCCTATACTTTAGACGTAGGCTCTACAGTATGCTATGCTATGTACCGCACCTGAAGTGTACCTTGCCATGAGTCAGTCAAGGGGTACAAGCGTGATCCAGAAATGGATCACATGACAGTGGTCAAACTTATCCTTAGTAACTAGTTGACTAAGGAATTTTCTCGATTATGGAGGTGGTAAAAGAGGTCGTCGTAAAGGGTTACGTCGATGCAAACTTTGACACTAATCCGGATGACTGTGAGTAGTAAACCGGATTCGTATAGTAGAGCAGTTGTTTGGAATAGCTCCAAGTAGCGCATGGGAGCTGCATCTACAAGATGACATAGAGATTTGTAAAGCACACACGGATCTGAAAGGTTCAGAACCGTTGACTAATAACCTCTCTCACAAGCGATATATGATCAAACCCCATGGGTGTTGAATTCATTACAATCACATAGTGATGTGAACTAGATTATTGACTCTAGTGCAAGTGGGAGACTGTTGGAAATATGCCCTAGAGGCAATAGAAAAATGGTTATTATTATATTTCCTTGTTCACGATAATTGTCTATTGTTCATGCTATAATTGTATTAACAGGAAACCGTAATACATGTGTGAATACATAGACCACAACATATCCCTAGTGAGCCTCTAGTTGACTACCTCGTTGATCAATAGATAGTTATGGTTTCCTGACCATGGATATTGGATGTCATTGATAACGTGATCACATCATTAGCAGAATGATGTGATGGACAAGACCCAATCCTAAGCATAACACAAGATCGTGTAGTTCGTTTGCTAAAGCTTTTCTAATGTCAAGTATAATTTCCTTAGACCATGAGATTGTGCAACTCCCGGATACCGTAGGAATGCTTTGGGTGTACCAAACGTCACAACCTAACTGGGTGGCTATAAAGGTGCACTACATGTATCTCCGAAAGTGTCTGTTGCGTTGGCACGAATCGAGACTGGGATTTGTCACTCCGTATGACGGAGAGGTATCTCTGGGCCCACTCAGTAATGCATCATCATAATGAGCTCAATGTGACTAAGTAGTTTCACGGGATCATGCATTATGGAATGATTAAAGTGACTTGCGATGCTTGAGATTGAACGAGGTATTGGGATACCGACGATTGAATCTCGGGCAAGTAACGTACCGATTGACAAAGGGAATTGTATACGGGATTGCTTGAATCCTTGACATCGTGGTTCATCCGATGAAATCATTGTGGAACATGTGGGAGCCAACATGGGTATCTAGATCCCGCTATTGGTTATTGGCCGGAGAGATGTCTCGGTCATGTTTGCATGGTTCCCGAACCCGTAGGGCCCCCCACACCCTTTCCCACGTTATTTCGGGAGGTGGGGCGCCTCCACCTGGCTTGGGAGGCAAGCCTCCACATGCTTGGCTTGGGGAGCAAGTCTCCCTAGGATTTTCCCTAGGGAGACCCAATGTGCTTGGCTGCCGCCCCCTAGGGGAAACCCTAGGGCGCCTCCCCCTCTCCCCTTGCCCCTATATATAGTGGAGGGGTGGGAGGGTAGCCGCACCTCTTCCCTGGCACAGCCCTCCCTCCTCCTACACCTCCTCCTCCTCCTCCGTAGTGCTTGGCGAAGCCCTGCCGGAGAACCACGAGCTCCATCGCCACCATGCCGTCGTGCTGCTGGAGTTTTCCCTCAACTTCTCCTCTCCCCTTGCTGGATCAAGAAGGAGGAGACGTCCCCGGGCTGTACGTGTGTTGAACGCGGAGGCGCCGTCCGTTCGGCGCTTAGATCGGAATTGACCGCGATCTGAATCACTGCGTGTACGACTCCACCAACCACGTTCTTGTAACGCTTCCGCATCACGATCTTCAAGGGTATGAAGATACACTCATCCTCTCCCTCTCTTGTTGCTATAATCTCCATAGATTGATCTTGGTGATGCGTAGAAAATTTTGAATTTCTGCTAGGTTCCACAACACCCCCCCCCCCGCTCCGGCAGGGTGCCGGAACGGGTCTAGATTGGTTTTCGGTGGCTACAGAGGCTTGCGGCGGCGGAACTGCCGATCTAGGTTATGTTCTGGGGGTTTCTGTATATATAAGAGGTTTTGGCGTCAGGAACAAGTCAGGGGGGTCTCCGGGCTGTCCACAAGCTAGGGAGGCGTGCCTAGGGGCGTGGGCGCGCCCCCCACCCTCGTGGGCCGCCCGGGACTCTTCTGGCCCATCTCTTTTGCTCCATGGCCTTCTTCTGGTCCAAAAATAAGTTCCGTGAAGTTTCAGGTCAATTGGACTCCGTTTGGTTTTCCTTTTCTGCGATACTCAAAAACAAGGAAAAAACAGAAACTGGCACTGGGCTCTAGGTTAATAGGTTTGTCCCAAAAATCATATAAAATAGCATATAAAACATCCTAGAAGGATAATATAATAGCATGAATACTTCGTAAGTTATAGATACATTGGAGACGTATGGGGCATCCCCAAGCTTAGGATCTTGCCACTCCTTATTCCAAAATCCATCAAATCTTTACCCAAAACTTGAAAAACTCACAACACAAAACTTCAACAGAAAATCTCATGAGCTCCGTTAGTATAAGAAAATAAACCACCACTTTAAGGTACTGTAATGAACTCATTCTTTATTTATATTTGTGATAAACCTACAGTATTCCAACTTCTCTATGGTTCATACCCCCCGATACTACTCATAGATTCACCAAAATAAGCAAACAACACACGAAAAATAGAATCTGTCAAAACAGAACAGTCTTTATCAATCTGTATCAAACGAATACTTATGGAACTCCAAAAATTCTGAAATAAATTGGTGGACGTGAGGAATTTGTCTATTAATCATCTGAAAACAAATGAACCTAAAATCACTCTCCAATAAAAAATGGCATCTAATCTCGTGAGCACAAAAGTTTCTGTTTTTTACAGCAAGATTGCAAAGACTTCACACATGTCTTCCCAAAGGTTCTACTTGGCACAAACACTAATTAAAACATAAAACCACATCTAAACATAGGCTAGATGAATTATTTGTTACTAAACAGGAGCAAAAAGCAAAGAACAAAAATAAAATTGGTTGCCTCCAACAAGCGCTATTGTTTAACGTCCCTAGCTAGGCATTGAGATTTAAATGAAGCTCACATGAAAGACAAGAATTGAAGCACAAAGAGAGCATCACAAAACACGTGAAAAACACATCTAATTCTAACATACTTCCTATGCACAGGCATTTTATAAGCAAACAAATTATCAAGACAAGCAAAAACTAGCATATGCATGTAAGAAGAAAGAAACAATAGCAATCTCCACATAACGAGAGATAATTTTGTAACATGAAAATTTCTAAAACAATATTTTCCTCTCTCATAATAGTTACATGTGGGATCATATTTAAATTCAACAATATAGCTAAAAAATTTCTCGACATGATCCACATGCATGCAAAGTTGACACTCTTCCAAAATACTAGGAATATCATTAACTAAAGTCATGACCTCTCCGAACCCACTTTTATCCAAAACTTCATAAGATTGAACATTATCCAAATATGTGGGATCTAAAGTTGACACTCTTCCAAACCCACTTTCAATATTATTGCAAACATTATTATCAATCTCATAATCATCACGGGGCTTAAATAAACTTTCAAGATTGTAAGAAGAATCACCCCAATCATGATCATTGCAACAAGTAGTGGACATAGCAAAACTAGCATCCCCAAGCTTAGGGTTTTTCATATCATTAAAACAATTGACATTAATAGCATTTATAATAACATCATTTCAATCATGCTTTTCAATCAAAGATCTATCGTGAATCACTTCATAAAGTACTTCATCGCAATTTTTCAGATTCACGGATTTCAAGCAAAACTCCATAAAGAAAATCTAGTGCACTCAACTCACTAGAAAATTGTTCATTATAATTAGACCCTTTAAAAAGATTAGCAAGTGGATGGGGATCCATAAACTCTTAGCAAGCGAACATGCAAGCAAAAAGAAGGCACATGGTAACACAAGATCGAACGGAAAGAGGGCGAAGAAAAGGCAAAGGTTTTCTAAAATTGCTTTAGAAGTGGGGGAGAGGAAAACGAGAGGCGAATGGCAAATAATGTATTGCGAGGGAGAAGAGTTTATGATGGATACTTGGTATGTCTTGACTTGGCATAGATCTCCCCAGCAAGAGCGCCAGAAATCCTTCTTGCTACCTCTTGAGCATGCGTTGGTTTCCCCTTGAAGAGGAAAGGGTGATGCAGCAAAGTAGTGTAAGTATTTCCCTTAGTTTTTGAGAACCAAGGTATCAATCCAGTAGGAGAAAACGCTCAAGTCACCTAGTACCTGCACAAATAATCAAGAACCTTGCAACCAACGCGATAAAGGGGTTGTCAATCCCTTCACGGTCACTCGCAAAAGTGAGATCTAATAAAGATTGTAAAGTAAATATTTTTGGTATTTTTGTTATATAGATTGGAAAGTAAAGATTGCAAAATAAAGAACGGTGACAGAAATTGGCAAGTTGATGGGAAACTAATATGATGTAAAATAGACCCGGGGGCCATAGGTTTCACTAGTGGCTTCTCTCAAGATAACATGTATTACGGTGGGTGAATAAATTACTGCCGAGCAATTGATAGAAAAGTGCATAGTTATGAGAATATCTAGGCAATGATCATGAATATAGGCATCACGTCTATGTCAAGTAGATCAAAACAATTCTGCATCTACTACTATTACTCCACACATTGACCGCTATCCAGCATGCATCTAGAGTATTAAGTTCATAAGAACAAAGTAACGCATTAAGCAAGAAGACATGATGTAGAGGGATAAACTCAAACAATATGATATAAACCCTATCTTTTTATCCTCGATGGAAACAATACAATATGTGCCTTGCTGCTCCCTCATCCTTTGGGAAAGGACACATAAGATTGAACCCAAAGCTAAGCACTTCACCCATTGCAAGAAAGATCAATCTAGTAGGACAAACTAAACCGATAATTCGAAGAGACTTGCAAAGATATCAAATCATGCATATAATAATTCGGAGAAGAACCAAATAATATTCATGGACAATCTTGTTCATAAATCCACAATTCATCAGATCTCGGCAAACACACCGCAAAAGAGTATTACATCGAATAGATCTCCAAGAACATCGAGGAGAACTTTGTATTGAGAATCAAAGAGAGAGAAGAAGCCATCTAGCTAATAACTATGGACCCGAAGGTCTATGGTAAACTACTCACGCTTCATCGGAGAGGCTATGGTGTTGATGTAGAAGCCCTCCGTGATCGATTCTCCCTTCGGCAGATCATTTGGAAAAGGCCCCAAGATGGGATCTCACGAATGCATGTAAGGTTGCGGCGGTGGAAAGGTGGTTTCGTGGCTCTCCCTGATGTTTTTAGGGTATAAGAGTATATATAGGCGAAAGAAGTATGTCAGTGGAGCTACGAGGGGCCCACGAGGGTGGGGGTGGGCCTACCCCCTGCGCGTGCCCTCCTGCCTCGTGGCGGCCTCGTTGCGTCTCCGACTTCATCTTCAAGTCTTCTGGTTTGCTTTCGGTCCAAGAAAGATCATCGCGAAGGTTCCATTCCGTTTGGATTCCGTTTGATATTCCTTTTCTGCGAAACACTAAAATAGGCAAAAAAAAAAACAGAAACTGGCACTGGGCATCCTGTTAATAGGTTAGTCCCGAAAATAATATAAAAGAGCATACTAAAGCCCATTAAACATCCAAAACAGATAATATAACAGCATGGAACAATCAAAAATTATAGATAAGTCGGAGACGTATCAACCCCTATGCATAGATTACCCCAATGTCACCTCGGGAATCCGCGAGTTGAGTGAAAAAACATATATCAAGTGAATCAATACGATACCCCATTGTCACCACGAGTATTAAATTGCAAGACATATATCAAGTGTTCTCAAATCCATAAAAGTATTCAATCCGATAAAATGAAATCTCAAAGGGAAAACTCAATTCATCACAACAAGATAGAGAGGGGAAAACACCATATGATCCGACTATATTAACAAAGCCTGCGATACATCAAGATCGTGACATCTCAAGAACATGAGAGAGAGAGAGAGATTAAACACTCAGCCCCGAGGGTGGACTACTCCCTCCTCATCGTGGTGGCCGCCGGGATGATGAAGATGGCCACCGGATATGATTCCCCCTCCGGTAGGGTGCCGGAATGGGGTCTAGATTGGTTTTCGGTGGCTACAGAGCCTTGAG
Organism: Aegilops bicornis; assembly: GCA_021605145.1. NCBI lineage: Eukaryota > Viridiplantae > Streptophyta > Magnoliopsida > Poales > Poaceae > Aegilops > Aegilops bicornis. Next base: position 497,263,889 of record CM038674.1, read on the forward strand.
GCGGCGAAACTTCTGATCTAGGTTAACCCTGAGGTTTTCTGGAATTTTTGGGAATTTATAGGGTAAAGAGGGGGTGCGGGAGGCCACCGGGGTGGGCACAACTGGGCCCCCAGGCGCGCCCTGGTGGGTTGTGCCCCCCTCGGGGCACCCCCCAGGTGCTGTTCTGGCCCATCCTGGGTGTTCTAGTCCATAAAAAATATCCAAAAAAATTTGCGGTGTCTGGACTCCGTTTGATATTGATTTCCTGTGATGTAAAAAACAAGCAAAAGCAGCAACTGGCACTGGGCACTGGGTCAATAGGTTAGTCCCAAAAAATGATATAAAGTTGCTATAAAATGATTGTCAAACATCCAAGAATGATAATATAACAACATGAATACTTCATAAATTATAGATACGTTGGAGACGTATCAGCATCCCCAAGCTTAATTCCTACTCGTCCTCGAGTAGGTAAATGATAAAAGAAATAATTTATGAAGTTTGAATGCTAGAAAAGTGCATAAGTTTGATCAATGATAATTTCAATCACTTTCCCTAGCATCATAACAACAACTCTTTCTCATAAAACCCATCATGATAAAGTAGCAAGCAATTAACATGTTAAGGTTCAAACAATAAATTCTCTTGAAACTCAACAACCTATGTTCTCAGTCACCAAGCAATTGTGATTCAACTTATTCAATAGAGTTTAAGTAAGAGCTCCACATACTCAACCATCATATAGTCTTCTATGATTGCTAACACACATGAGCAAAACATTTCAACCAGACACATAGAAAGATAGGGGCGTATAATTTCGCCTCCCAACGTATTCACCTCAAGGGTGATGTCAGCAATAACAACTCATGCTACCCATATCCAACTGGATATATGTGCCTAGATCTTTCCTCACCACATGTTGCTTGCCAAAAGAAAAAAATAAAAAGGAATAGAGGGAAAACTTTGACTCTTGCATGAAAGCAAATACATAAAAGTAAAAGGTAGGCCCTTCGCAGAGGGAAGCAGCGGTTGCCACGCGCTTATTGTTTGTATGCTCAACCCCTTAGTGCAAAAGAACGTCACGTTGTATTACCCCTTGTGATGGCAACCTTTATTATGCAGTCTATCACTTTTATTCTTCACCATCACAAGTTTGTACAACGCAAATGATCTCACACTTTTAGAAGCAATTTTTATTGCCTTACTGCACTGATGATAACTTACTTGAAGGATCTTGCTCAATCCTTAGGTAGGTATGGTGGACTCTTGAAGATTAGATTTTGGTTTAAGGGTTTTTGGATGCACAAGTAGTATCTCTACTTGGTGCGGAATTTTTGGCTAGCAAAGATGGGGGGCAAGCACCACATGTTGAAGGATCTATGACAATATAACTTCTATGTGAAATGAACAAACATAAACCATTATGTTGTCTTCCTTGTCCAACGTCAACAATTTTGGCATATAATATTTTGATGGGGGCTCACAAACACAAAAGATTTCCAAGATAGTGTATTTGTATGTGAAAGTTCTCTTCCTTATAATAATTATTAGTGAATTGCTTGTATGACCAATATTGTGATTGTCAAGCTTCAAAAGATTTCACTTTCCCAATGTGAATCTACCACTAGGCATGATATGATTTCAACTTCATGCAATCAATTTATTCAACAATTTACTCATAGGATATAAGTGAAGCACAAGAGTAAATGACAACGAAAAGAGCTTTGTTGACGGGATGTGAATGCTGCTTACTTAGCCTCCCTGCAACTATTTGAGGACTCTATTTTATTTAAAATTTTCAGATCTAAGTACATTATTAAAATAGCAAGCAAAACAAAATAAAATGACATTTCAAGGATAGCACAACTCGTGTGGAGAAGCAAAAACTTAGGCTCAACCGATACTAACCGATAATTGTTGATGAAGAAAGGTGGGATGCCTACCGGGGCATCCCCAAGCTTAGATGCTTGAGACTTATTGAGATATTATCTTGGGGTGCCTTGGGCATCCCCAAGCTTGAGCTTTTGCGTCTCCTTAATTCTTCTCATATCACGGTTTTCCTCAATCTCAAAAGCTTCATCCACACAAAACTAACCAAGAACTCGTGAGATAAGTTAGTATAAACCAATGCAAAAACCTTATCATTCTCTACTGTAGCAAATCACTAAAATTATTATTGAACATTGGATACTAAATTCCTCTGCATATTTAATACTCCTATCCTCAAATAGAATCATTAAACAAGCAAACATATGCAAACAATGCAAACATAACAGCAATCTGCCAAAATAGTACTGTCGGTGTCAAAACCGGCGGATCTCGGGTAGGGGGTCCCGAACTGTGCGTCTAGGCGGATGGTAACAGGAGACAAGGGACACGATGTTTTTACCCAGGTTCGGGCCCTCTCGATGGAGGTAAAACCCTACTCCTGCTTGATTAATATTGATGATATGGGTAGTACAAGAGTAGATCTACCACGAGATCGGAGAGGCTAAACCCTAGAAGCTAGCCTATGGTATGATTGTTGTTCGTCCTAGGACTAAAACCCTCCGGTTTATATAGGCACCGAAGAGGGTTAGGGTTACACAGAGTCGGTTAAAATGGTAGAAAATCTACATATCTGTATCGCCAAGCTTGCCTTCCACGCCAAGGAAAGTCCCAACCGGACACGGGACGAAGTCTTCAATCTTGTATCTTCATAGTCCACGAGTCCGCCAAAGGCTATAGTCCGCTATCCCACACCCCTAATCCAGGACTCCTCAAGAGCCCCTGAACCAGGCTTCAATGACGGCAGTCTGCGCGCATATTGTCTTCGGCATTGCAAGGCGGGTTCCTCCTGAATACTTCATAGAAGATTTTGAACACAAGGATAGTGTCCGCTCTGAAAAATAAGTTCCACATACCACCGTAGAGAGAATAATATTTACACAAGTTCAATCTGGCGACGTATTCCGCAGCGTGACATCACACCACGCCAAGCCTTTATTCGAATCGCTTTTCTTGTCCCACCTCGGTAGCGTTTAGCGGTTTCCTTGGCACGTCTTGTCAAAGCAGAGATCGTGTCCCCTTATTCCGGGATTCTCAATAATACGGTGGGTAACCCGATCGTGCCCGCTGGCACGCCTCCTCTATCGGCGACTCCCGAACGGTCACGGGAGGGCTCCTGGTATTCAACCTCTTTATAAAGAGACCAAGACCCCGCTCTTTTTCTCAATCTCAATCGAATCCGCCCCTCGCTTCGAGTCCCAACACCCAAAGCTCCAGATTCAGGCGCTTCGGACCTTCGATGATGTCCGGCTCGGACCTTCAAGGCCGGTGGATGCCTTCCTGCGTCACGGAGGAAGACGTCCTAAAGCTAACATATGCCAGGTATCTAACTGGCGAAATCTCACATAGGCTGCCTGCCCAAGGGCAGGTTATTCCCTCTCCCAAGCACGGTGAAAGCATGGTGTTCGCGTCTCACTTCCTTCGGGGGCTAGGCTTCCCGACGGACCCCTTCGTGAGGGGGCTCATGTTTTATTACGGGCTGGAATTTCACGACTTGGATCCGGAGTCCATCCTCCACATCTCATCGTTCATCGTCGTATGCGAAGCATTCCTCCGCATTACCCCTCACTTCGTATTGTGGCTCAAGACCTTCAAGGTGGAGCTGAATATGATCAAGGGGCAACAGGCAGAGTGCGGAGGGGCTGTTATAAGCAAGAATGTTGATGCTCCATGGCCCGAGGGCTCCTTTCAAGAGGAGCTCAGTCTATGGCAACAAGAGTGGTTTTATATCACAACTCCCAGGGGCACCAAATGGGTGGCGCCACCGCCTTCCTTCGGGTCCTCCACCATGGCTGGTGTCATGGGTCAATAAAGGGCTTGACTGGGACCGTCAAGGGCGTGCCCTTGTTGCGAGCCGTGTCGAGACCTCCTAGAGAAAGAGATCAATCTGGTCATAGTAGCGCAGGTCATGCTGATTCGTCGCATCCTTCCCTGCAAACATCGCCCCCTTCGCCTGTGGGAGTTCAATCCGGAGGGACCACGAGCTCTCCAACATTTTATGGGCGCAACGCCCATGGAGATGTACAAACTGTTCTTTGGATCACAAGCAATGTGTCCGGACTCAACCGAGGACGCAGGTCTGAGCTGCAATCGCCCGGATGCTCAAGTAAGTAGTCCCGTACCCGGACACGCTATCCGTATATTTATCATAAACTTGCCCTTAAAAGAGTTGTCCCTTAAACAGGAGTGGATAGCGAAAGCAAAACTGATCAGTGTCCGCCCTTCCCCGAGACCACGCCGGATCCCGTGTTAACCAAGATCTTTGGAGGCTGCACCTTTAGAAGAAGGCGAAGGGGAACAAGGAAGCTACCGCCTCCACGAAGGAGGTTATCAAGAAAGGAGGGATCGAGAATCCCTCCATCCAAGGGGAGAAGAGGACCGCCTCAAGATCCGGAGACCAAGGCCTTAAAGCGGGAAGAAATCTTCGCCAGAGGGTCCTGCTGGAAGATGCCCCGCCGCATTATTTCCCCAAGGAGATCAGCCCTCCAAATGAGCCGTAAGAGGAGTTTTTAAAATAAGAGACATCCCTGTTTTGTTTCAAGATGACCAAAATTATACCTTGTAGTTCGGATCTCAGCCCTTCTCAACAGAGCTCGTCTTCGGGGGATATTCGTCCGGAGATGATGGAGAGTGGAACGCCTCCCCCTGCCGTGCCGCCTAGCGAGGCGGACGATCCCGAGGTGTCGCCGCGGAGGGTTTCCCCGAATCCGGCGGGGTTGGAGGGCAGTCGTAGGGCCCCCCAAAGCCCTCCGTGTCTGGCCTTCGAAAAAGGCCATCAGACGAGTCCGGCACCTTCTGGTGCACAGTCGGAGGAGTTGAAGGGTCTGCTCGGGCGAGTGTCTATCTCAGAGGATCACCGTGCATTGATGGGTACGGTGATTGAAAAAATCTCGTCCGCATAAAGCGGGTTGTACGAGGCCGCCAGAACTTTACTCACAGGTTTTGAGGTACGTGCAATGATGTACCTTTTGACGGTTCCGCATATATAAGATGCGCCCTGTGTAGATAGTAGCCCCTGAGACTCGGTGCGTTTGTCAAGAATGACAGCGTGCCGAGGATCATAATCCCATGTTATAATATGCCGCCCTTCCTATGTAGGTGGCGGAGCGTCCGGTGGCTAGCCGAACTGATGAATTTGCCGAACTAAAGCGGCAACTTGACGTGGCGGATGCCGACATCGCGCTTGTCCATAAGCGGCTTGACGAGTCACAAGGTATGCGGTTTCTCCGCGGACACCTGGTAAGGGAGCTTGATGCACGTGCCTTACAACATTTATGCTTGATGCAGATGGTGCCGCTACCATGGAGAACCTTCGGGCCGAGCTTGCCCGAGCCAAGGAGCGGGCCAGAAAAAGTGATGTTGTTGCCTTAAAAGGCGGCCAAGAGCTAAAAGCCGAACAGGCTGCTCCTTTGCCAAGCAAGAAGGAAATGGCCGAGATGGCCGTGAAGTTGAAGAATGCTACCGACCGCTGCGAGCTTCTTGAAAAAGAAGGTCGAGCGGAGCAAGAGGACCTGAAGAAGGCCACCACCAAGGCCAAGGATGTTCGCTCTGCGATGAGAGCCATGAAGGAGGAGCTACGTCGGGCCGGAGATATCGCGGCTGGAAAGCCCTTTCTGCTGCGGAGGAAGTTCACGGATCCTAAATATGCTCAGTTGGACCGGCTGTGGAGCAGTGAGGATGCTTATCTGGACTTGGCGGCGAGTGTCGTGGATGCGGCCGAACACTTCGGAGATCAAAAGGATCACGATATGGAAGAGCTTTTTTGGTCACAGTTCCGTAATCTAGAGCGTCCACTTCCATTAACCGATCGTTTGGCCGAATGGGCGGAGCTGAATAGGTTGTCCGGACTTGCCATGAAGAATGTCGTGACTCATTTGTGGCCGAAAAGGCCCGAGCGAAAGAGTTATTTTGGCTTGGTGCAGCAGTTCCTTGGTGCGGTGCCGCATATCAAAGCAGTGAGGCGGTCAGCATGCATAGAGGGTGCGCAGATGGCTCTTGCCCGTGTCAAGACATACTGGGCGGAGATGAAGGCCACCGATGTTGCATCCCAAGATTCGGACGGAAGCCACATTGCCGAGCACTATTTTCGTGAAGTTCTGCAGGGCGCTCGTTTAATAGATACGCAGTGCTCGAAGGATATTATGTTCGAATAACATGTATTATTGTGAAACAATGTTTCGATGGAATATAAAAGCTTTTTATACTTGTGCCTTCAAGAATTAATATACCTCCTGTGCGGCCGTTAATGTATATGTGTATATAACCTAAAAGATGGCAGTCTTTGGCTTCAACCCCCACGCATATAATGCGGGGGTGTTTGCAGAAAGCGCCTTTACACACTTGATCCAACGTCTTGGTCCTACAAAGGAGGTGATAGCGCAGCAAACTAGGCAACCGGACTATAATGCTTTATCACTTTCACTTAGCCATAGGAGTTCGACAGTGGGGCTACTATATAGCCCCTAGGGGCACCACGCTCACCCTAATTCGGGGCGCGTATGTGCCTGGCCGGGAAACGGCCCTTCGTCAATGCGGAGGAATTCTAAAGATTCCAGCGGGCCATCGAGTGGTTGACCAGTCTCACGCTATATCATGACAGTCAGTTTTCGTCTTTCTCTCTTTGAGGTGCTCGCTTTGGCGAACCGGGCACAATCGCAGAGTTCTCCTGGTGCCGCATTAGCCGATAGAGCGGAATGTAAGGCAGCAAAACACGAGATCCGCAAACCCAACATTTGACCAAAGACATGATTCGGAGCTGATGCATATAAGGCCTAACTCGAGACGCCGAACACTCCCTAAGGTATTCGGTCTTTATGAAAACAGGTCGAACAATCGCCCTTGGTAATAAACCCCTGGTGTCCAGGTACGCGCGCAATTCTGACGTGGCCTATGCCGAAAAGGCCAGCCTCCTCCTTGGTTATAGCAAGAAACCAGGGGATGTGTATCAACAAGAGACAGTGAAAAAGGTTTACGCAGGGTCTTAATCTGAAAAGAATCCTTGTGACGGGTCCCTACTGCACGTCTGTGCACGTGTCTCCGTTGTGCCGTATCCTAGACGGGTGTAGCACGATGTTCATCTATAAAAGAGAGGAACTTAGTTGAAAAAGGTCGTGCGAAAATGTACGTTATATTAAATAAACGAAGTACAATTCAAAAATATGAATAAAATTGAGCTTTATGGTCTCTTGTTGCGGAGACCCTTGTACGGGGGCATGTGTCTAGTAAGCCCTTGTATGTTTACGCCGGACTCGTCCAGCCGTGTTCGGGGTCTGGATGACCTGTCTAAGTGCTTTTATTGGTGAAGCCGGTTTATTGTGTGGCTGTCAAGGCAACCGCACGATTTTCCGTCCTCGAGGAACCCTCGATGTTTCCTTTTAACGAGATGATGCCGCGTGGACCGGGCATTTTAAGTGTAAGACATGCATAATGCGGTATTGCGTTAAAGCGGGCGAAAGCTTCGCGTCCCAATAGTGCTTGATAGCTACTTGTAAATGGGGCAAGGTGGAAGGTTAACTTTTCGCGGTGGAAGTTGTCGGGTGAGCCGAACACAACTTCTAGCAGTAGAGAGCCCGTACAATGGGCATATGGGCCTGGCATTACCCCTTGAAAGGAAGTGTTGCTATGGCGAAATTTGGTTGGGTCTATCCCCATTTTGCGGATTGTGTCCTGATATAGCAGGTTTAGATCACTGCCGCCGTCCATTAGAACTTGTGAAAATTGGAGTCAGCCAATTATCGGATCTAATATCAAGGCAGTCCAACCTGCATTCCGTATACTTCTAGAGTAATCCCAATGGTCGAAGGTGATTGGTTTTAACAACTAGTGGCGGGACTCCTCCGGGATAGGCCGTATGGCGTGTACCTCTATGGGCGCCGCTCTATTTTTCCCTTTTGTCATGTGAAGTGAGTTTACTGTTTTGATTTCTTGTGGGAAATTCTTTTGTTTTCCGGTGCTCTGCTTTTGGGGTTCGTCATCGTCCTCGCTTGGTGTGTCGAGCCCCTTGTGTTCGGCGTTGAGTTTGCCGGACTGCTTGAAGACCCAACAGTCTTTGTGGGTATGGTTTGCAGGCTTCCCGGGAGTACTGTGGATTTGGCATATCTTGTCCAAGATTTTGTTTAAGTTAGATAGCTCGTCCCTGCTATCCTTAAGGGGCAGCTTTTTATGATTCTGTCGAGAGCTTTTGAATCCGGCGTTGACTGTCGTGCTCTTCGGGCTGTTTCCCTTGGTCCGACGCTGGTCCTTGCTGCGTCGTGGTTTCCGCTTCCATCCTCGACTTCGGATGTACTTGGGTCATTTGGTGCTGCATCTTGCCAGCCAGCTATCCTCTCCGCAAAAGCGGGTCATGAGGCTTGTTAATGCGGCCATTGTTCTTGGCTTTTCTTGGCGAGGTGTCTGGCGAGCCATTCGTCTCGGACGTTGTGTTTGAAAGCTGCTAAGGCTTCGTCGTCCGAACAATCGACTATTTGGTTCTTTTAGTAAGGAATATGTTCCAAAATTTCCGGCTGACTCTCCGGGTTGTTGAGTTATGTGACTTAAATCGTCGGCATCCGGAGGTCGGACATTGGTCCCTTGAAAATTTGCCCGAAAGGCATCCTCGAGCTCCTCCCAACTTCCAATGGTGTTTTCGGGAAGGCTTTTAAGCCAATGCCGGGTTGGCCCTTTGAGCTTGAGGGGTAAGTATTTTATGGCGTGGAGATCATCTCCTCTAGCCATGTGTATGTGGAGGATGTAATCCTCAATCCAGACTCCAGGGTCTGTTGTTCCGTCGTATGCCTCTATGTTTACGGGCTTGAATCCCGCTGGAAATTCATAATTCAGCACCTCATCGGTGAAACATAGGGGGTGTGCGGCACCCCTGTATCTATGTGTACCATGATGTTCGGATACTTGATGTGTTGGCTTGCTTACTGGAGCTTGCTTTGTTGGCCCGTAGATAGATCTAACTGGGCCATCTTTTTGATGCGAATCCCTGTGCGGATCGCGTGCCGGCTTGTGTGCGGCGCCGTTTGCCGCTCTCTGTTTGACATGGGGTCGTCCATCTGACCGGGTGGCCTCTTTTTTTTGATTGCGGGGGCTCTATGGCCTCCTCATCAAATTCATGCAGTAGTTTTCGCTTTGGGTAGCTCTTCGTTCGCGATCGCCGTATTTGTTCCTAACGGTGTTGAGTACTTTGCTCCATCTGATTCGAGTGCATCTTCCGCTGTTTTGAGCTTCCGCTGGCTTTTTCAGGCTACGTGCGATGGCGACGAGCCTTTTGTGGAGGTTCTTCTGCTCCAGCAACTTGTCCGGCGTGAGATCGTCCGGACTGTTATCTTCGCCGGGGACGGGTTGTTTATCCAGATTGTCCTGTTCGGACGGTTGCTCGATAGCATGTTCGTCGTCCACCGGTGTGCCCTGCTCTATGGCTGGGTCTGTATGGCTATTGTCTTTGTCGAGGCGGGACTTTGAGCGGCGCTTACGTCGCCGTTTTGACTGCTTTTCGAGGGAATGATCCTTCGTAGCGTCCCGTTGTTCCTCATCATCGCTTCCTTTAGGTGTGTCCACCATGTATGCATCGTGAGATGAGGTGGTTCTCCAGTGCCCTATAGGCGCTGGTTCATGTTCCTCCCCTGCATCTCGTCCATACCGTTGATGTCTTCGGAGTCGAAGTCGAGCATGTCGGTTAAATCATCGATAGTGGCTACGAAGTGGGTGGTGGGTGGGCTTAGAATTTCTTCGTCGTCCGCATCCCAACCTTCCTGACCAAAATCCACCCAGTGCTCTCCTGATAAAGAGAGAGACTTTAGTGAATTCAGGATGTCGCCAAAGGGCGAGTGCTGAAAGATGTCTGCGGCAGTGAATTCCATGATCGGCGCCCAATCGGATTCGATTGGCGGGGGCGCGGAAGGCTCGGAGTCCGGAGAGGAGTCCGGCACCTTGGAGTTACGAGCTTCGCAAAGGACGGGGTAGGTGTACGGCTCAATCGCCGTAGAGATCGCAGCCCCCGAGGCGGTGTCCAGCCACCCGTCCTCGATCGGCGCGATCGGCTCCGAGCTGAAGGTCGGAGCAGACACCGTGCAGCCTCCGTGACACCTCGATTGGCGTAGCTAGATCATGCCCCTCGTGACAGTGTGGCGCGCTTGGCTGTGGCTCGAACCCGTCGAAGATCAAGTCTCCGCGGACGTCAGCCATGTAGTTCAAACTTCCAAATCTGACCTGGTGTCCTGGGGCGTAGCTTTCAATCTGCTCCAGATGGCCAAGCGAATTGGCCCGCGGTGCAAAGCCGCCGAATACGAAGATCTGTCCGAGGAGAAAAGTCTAACCCTGGAGCGCATCGTCGTTGATGATCGGAGGAGCCATCGGGGCTAAAGATGACGACACAGAGGAACTCTCAATGAAAGCACCAATGTTGGTGTCAAAACCGGCGTCTAGGCGGATGGTAACAGGAGACAAGGGACACGATGTTTTTACCCAGGTTCGGGCCCTCTCGATGGAGGTAAAACCCTACTCCTGCTTGATTAATATTGATGATATGGGTAGTACAAGAGTAGATCTACAACGAGATCGTAGAGGCTAAACCCTAGAAGCTAGCCTATGTTATGATTGTTGTTCGTCCTCTGGACTAAAACCCTCCGGTTTATATAGGCACCAAAGAGGGTTAGGGTTACACAGTCGGTTACAATGGTAGGAAATCTACATATCCAGATCACCAAGCTTGCCTTCCACGCCAAGGAAAGTCCCATCCAGACACGGGACGAAGTCTTCAATCTTGTATCTTCATAGTCCAGGAGTCCGGCCAAAGGCTATAGTCCGGCTATCCGGACACCCCCTAATCCAGGACTCCCTCAAGTATAGTCTGTAAAGAATATTGCCATGCAACTTACCACTGTTCCGTTTGTTATGACACGCTTCATCATTGTCATATTGCCATGCATGATCATGTAGTTGACATCGTATTTGTGGCAAAGCCACCGCTCATAATTCTTTCATACATGTCACTCTTGATTCATTGCACATACCGGTACATCGCTGGAGGCATTCATATAGTCATATTTTGTTTTAAGTATCGAGTTGTAATTCTTGAGTTGTAAGTAAATAGAAGTGTGATGATCATCATTATTAGAGCATTGTCCCAAGTGAGGAAAGGATGATGGAGACTATGATTCCCCCACAAGTCGGGATGAGACTCCGGACAAAAAATAAAAAATAAAAAAAGAGGCCATAAAAAAAGGCCCAAATAAAAAAATAAAAAAATGAGAGAAAAAGAGAGAAGGGACGATGTTACTATCCTTTTACCACACTTGTGCTTCAAAGTAGCACCATGATCTTCATGATAGAGAGTCTCCTATATTGTCACTTTCATATACTAGTGGGAATTTTACATTATAGAACTTGGCTTGTATATTCCAATGATGGGCTTCCTCAAAATGCCCTAGGTCTTCGTGAGCAAGCAAGTTGGATGCACAGCCACTTAGTTTCTTTTGTTGAGCTTTCATATACTTATAGCTCTAGTGCATCTGTTGCATGGCAATCCCTACTCGCTCACATTGATATCTATTGATGGGCATCTCCATAGCCCATTGATACGCCTAGTTGATGTGATACTATCTTCTCCTTTTTGTCTTCTCCACGACCACCATTATATTCCACCTATAGTGCTATGTCCATGGCTCACACTCATGTATTGGGTGAAAGTTGAAAAAGTTTGAGGATCGGCTCCGGAGTGGCAAACGCAAAACAGTCGTCCACGAAACCGGGGGAGGGAACTCCAGTCGGAACCAAAAGCGCAAAGCCGAGCCAGCTGCTCCTGGAGAAGCCTTAGCCATGACTCAAGGAAAGTTCAAGGGGAAACCCAAGGGGCCGTGGAATCCTAAGAAAGTAAAAGATCAAGATGGGAATGATGTGTTGGATCTGCCATGCCACATCCACACAAAGAAAGATGAGGAGGGTAATCTCATTTACCCAAAGCATACCACTCGACAGTGTCGGCTCCTAATCCAGCAGTTCCGAGAGAAACAGCCCAAGGAGAAGTAAAAAGATTCAGACAAAGTTGAGGACAAAGAGGAAAGTAACGATGGTTACCCTCACGTCAACTCCACTCTAATGATTTTTGCTGATCTTGAGAGCAAAAGTCGACTGAAAGTCATCAACAGGGAAGTAAACATGGTCGCTCCGGCGACGCCCAATTATTTGAAATGGTCTCAGACTGCCATCACATTCGACCAGTATGATCACCCGATGCATATAGCCACCCCTGGGAGGCAAGCATTGGTGGTCGACCCAGTCGTCGAAGGCACTCGGTTGACTAGAATTCTAATGGATGGAGGCAGTGGCCTGAATATCCTGTATGCAGAGACGTTGAAAGGAATGGGCATTCTGATGTCCGCACTCAAATGAAAGCAACATGAGTTTCCATGGAGTCATCCCTGGCAAGAAGGCTGAGTCACTCGGCCAAATCGCCCTTGACGTAGTTTTCGGTGATTACAAGAATTACCGCAAAGAAAAGTTGACATTCGAAGTTGTGGATTTCCAGAGTGCTTATCACGCTCTTCTGGGGAGGCCGGCTTACGCACGTTTTATGCCTCGACCATGCTACGTGTATCTCAAGTTGAAGATGCCTGGTCCTAAAGGTGTGATCACTATCACTAGCAATCGAAAGAAGGCAGAAGAGTGCTTCCAGAAAGGCTCGAAGATCGCCGATCCACAGATGGCAGTAGTGGAATTGCAGGAGTATCAGAAAAATGCTGATCCAAGTGATTTGTTACGAGCTAAGAAGCCCGCCACGGATTCAGCATTTCAGTCGTCTTGTGAAACGATGCCGATTCATATCCACCTGACGGATCCCAATGCTGCTCTGACTCACATTTCAACAACACTCGACTCCAAATAGGAAGAAGCGCTCATCCAGTTCCTTCGTGAGAACTGGGACATCATTGCATGGAAACCTTCCGACATGCCTGGTGTTCCCAGGGAGCTGGCTGAGCATCGTCTACGAGTCGACCCAAAAGTGAAACCAGTTAAAGAACATCTTCGACGGTCCGCCGTGCAGAAGATGAAGGCAATCGGTGAAGAAGTGGCTCGGCTCCTGGCAGCTGAGTTTATCTGAGAGATTTACCACTCCGAGTGGCTAGCCAATGTTGTCATGGTCCCTAAGAAGGACGACTCACTTTGCATGTGCATTGACTTTAAGCATATCAACCGGGCCTTCCCGAAAGATCACTTTCCCCTCCCTCGCATCGACCAAATCATTGACTCAACTACGGGGTGTGAGCATTTGTCCTTTTCGGACGCTTATTCGGGACATCATCATATCCGTCTGTATGGACCCGACGAGATAAAAACAGCTTTCATTACTCCATTTGGGTGCTTCTGTTATGTCACCATGCCATTCGGCTTGAAGAACGCCGGAGCCACATTCATGCGGATGATTCAGAAGTGTTTACTCACTCAAATCAGTCGGAATGTGGAAGAATACATGGATGATATTATGGTTAAGTCACGTAAAGGTTCCGACCTACTGGCTGACCTTGCTGAAACTTTTGTCAACCTTAGAAGGTATGATACCAAGCTTAATCCATCAAAGTGCACATTCGGAGTCCCAGGCGGAAAATTGCTCGGTTTTCTCGTTTCCGAACGAGGGATCGACGCTAACCCAGAGAAAGTGGGAGCCATACTCCGAATGAAACGCCCCGTGCGTGTACATGATGTCCAGAAGCTTACTGGTTGCTTGGCCGCCCTAAGTCGATTCATTTCTCGCCTCGGTGAAAAGGCATTGCCTCTTTACCGACTAATGAAGAAGTCAGATAAGTTTGAGTGGACCCCTGAAGCTGATGCAGCATTCGCAGAGCTAAAAGCCCTACTTTCCACCCGGCCAGTGCTTGCTGCCCCAATCAGCAAAGAGCCTTTGCTACTTTACATTGCAGCCACTGGACAAGTCGTCAGTACAGTACTTATGGTCGAACGGGAAGAAGAAGGAAAAGCCTATAAAGTTCAGCGCTCAGTATATTATGTTTCTGAAGTTTTGACTCCATCAAAGCAAAGATATCCGCATTATCAGAAACTTGTTTATGGGATTTATATGACCACGAAGAAGGTTGCACATTACTTCTCTGATCATTCAATTACAGTCGTCAGCGACGCTCCATTGTTAGAGATTCTGCACAACAGAGATGCAACTGGTCGAGTGGCAAAATGGGCGATTGAACTCCTTCCCTTAGATATCAAGTTTGAGGCAAAGAAAGCTATCAAGTCCCAAGCAATAGCAGATTTCCTCGCCGAGTGGATTGAACAGCAACTGCCGACTCAAGTTCACCCAGAGCACTAGACCATGTTTTTTGATGGCTCCAAGATGCTGAAAGGTTCCGGTGCTGGGGTGGTACTGGTATCCCCCCGAGGAGACAAGCTCAGATATGTCCTCCAGATTCACTTTGATTCCTCCAACAATGAAGCAGAATATGAGGCACTCCTAATGGATTACGTATGGCCATTTCACTCGGCGTCCGTCGCCTTATGGTCTATGGCGACTCAGATTTGGTAGTCAATCAAGTGATGAAGGAGTGGGACGTCAGAAGCCCAGCCATGACTGGTTACTGCAATACAGTGAGGAAATTGGAAAAGAAGTTTGAGGGGTTAGAGCTCCATCATATACCCCGACTGAAAAATCAAGCTGCCGACGATTTGGCAAAGATAGGTTCCAAGAGAGAAGCCATTCCTAGCAATGTGTTTTTGGAACACATTCACACACCATCAGTTCAAGAAGATCCTTTCACTGAAGAGCCCCCGCAGCCTAAGAGTGCCACAGATCCGACTGAAGTCGAGGTCCCAGCCGTGGTCGACCTGATCATGGAGGTTTTGGTCATCACTCCCGACCGGACAGTACCGTACATTGCATATATTCTTAGGAAGGAACTCCCAGAAGATGAAGAAGAGGCTCGACAGATCGTCCATCGATCCAAAGCCTTTACTGTGATAGGAGGGCGAATGTTCAGGGAAGGAGTGACAGGAGTCAGTCAGAAATGCATAACGCCAAAAGAAGGTCGAATGATCCTCAATGACATCCACTCGGGGACCTGTGGTCACCATGCGTCCTCTCGGACCATCGTGACTAAAGCATACCGAGCTGGATTTTACTGGCCTCGAGCAAATGAAATGGCGAAAGATATAGTCGACAAATGTGAGGGTTGCCTTACTCAAACATGTCGCACAAACCTGCGTCAGCCCTGAAGACCATTCCACTCATCTGGCCCTTTGCCGTTTGGGGATTGGATATGGTCGGACCACCGAGAACCGGTAGGAGCGGCTTCACCCACGTGCTTGTAGCAGTCGACAAGTTTAACAAGTGGATTGAAGCTAAGCCTATCAAGAATCTTGAAGCTAGCACTGCTGTCAGTTTCATCAGAGAATTGACATTCAGATACGGGGTTCCGCACAGCATCATCACTGACAACAGGTCGAACTTTGATTCTGATGAGTTTAGAGCCTTCTGCGCTTCTCAAGGCACACAAGTCGACTATGCTTCAGTCACTCACCCCCAGTCGAATGGACAAGCAGAAAGAGCAAATGGCCTAATTCTCAAAGGATCAAAACCCCGATCGATGCGTGATCTCAAGCATGCAAAAGTTCGTTGATGAACTTCCGCCGATTCTTTGGGGTCTAAGGACAACTCCCAATCGGTCGACTGGCCGAACTCCATTCTTCTTGGTATATGGAGCTGAAGTTGTTCTGCCGAGTGACTTACTTCACAATGCACCACGAGTCGAGCTCTTCTCTGAAGATGAAGCGGAACAGGCTCGGCAGGACGCAGTCAACCTTTTAGAGGAGGAAAGAGAGATGGCTTTGATCCGGTCAACCATTTATCAGCAAGACTTGCGTCGATTCCACGCCAGAAACGTGAGGGGTCGAGCCTTTCAAGAGGGAGACTTGGTTCTTCGAGTGGATCAACAGAAACCACACAAGCTCGCCCCTGCTTGGGAAGGTCCCTTCATTGTCACCAGAGTTCTCCACAATGGAGCATACCATCTTTATAATGTCGAGCATCAGAAAGACAAGCCACGAGCTTGGAACGCGGAGCTGCTCCGCCCCTTTTATACTTAAGTACTCACTCAGATGAGATGTAATAAGAAATACCTTTGTAGTTTGTTTATCAAAGACAAGAGCTTTATAATCTTCCTAAACAATCTGTTGTTGCTTTCATTTGCGTTTGAAATCCCCCAGTGGGTAACTTCACTGCGAATCCATTTCGCCTAAGTTTGAATAATCCTACCGAGTGATGAGCAAGCCTCTCACTCGGGGGCTTAGCTGCGAATCCGTTTCGCCTAAGTTTAAAAAATCCTACCGAGTGATGAGCAAGCCTCTCACTCGGGCGCTTAACTGTGAATCCGTTTCGCCTAAGTTTAAAAAATCCTACCGAGTGATGAGCAAGCCTCTCACTCGGGGGCTTAGTTGCAGTCCAAGAACTCGCCTAAGTTTAAAAAATCCTACTGAGTGATGAGCAAGCCTCTCACTCGGGGGCTTAGCTGCAGTCCAAGTACTCGCCTAAGTTTTAAAAATCCTACCGAGTGATGAGCAAGCCTCTCACTCAGGGGCTTAGCTGCAGTCCAAGAACTCGCCTAAGTTTTAAAAATCCTACCGAGTGATGAGCAAGCCTCTCACTCGGGGGCCTAGCTGCAGTCCAAGAACTCGCCTAAGTTTTAAAAGTCCTACCGAGTGATGAGCAAGCCTCTCACTCGGGGGCTTAGCTGCAGTCCAAGAACTCGCCTAAGTTTTAAAAATCCTACCGAGTGATGAGCAAGCCTCTCACTCGGGGGCTTAGCTGCAGTCCAAGAACTCGCCTGAGTTTTTAAAAAAATCCTACCGAGTGGTGAGCAATCCTCCCACTCGGGGGCTTAGCTGCAGTCCAGTACTCGCCTAAGTTTACAAAATCCTACCGAGTGGTGAGAAATCCTCCCACTCGGGGGCTTAGATGTAGTCCAGTACTCGCCTAAGTTTACAAAATCCTACCGGGTGGTGAGCAATCCTCCCACTCGGGGGCTTAGCTGCAGTCCAGTACTCGCCTAAGTTTACAAAATCCTACCGAGTGGTGAGCAATCCTCTCACTCGAGGGCTTAGCTGCAGTCCAGTACTCCCCTAAGTTTACAAAATACTACCGAGTGGTGAGCAATCCTCTCACTCGGAGGCTTAGCTGCAGTCCAGTACTCGCCTAAGTTTAAAAAATCCTACCGAGTGGTGAGAAATCCTCTCACTCGGGGGCTTATTTGCAGTCCAGTACTCGCCTAAGTTTACAAAATCCTACCGAGTGGTGAGCAATCCTCCCACTCGGGGGCTTAGCTACAGTCCAGTACTCGCCTAAGTTCGAAACATATCCCTATCCGCAAGGACGACGAGGAGCAGGTCGACTGCAACCTTCTCCTTCGGAGCTACGCCACAAATACAACGTGCTCTACATCCCTATCTGCAAGGACGACGAGGTGCAGGTCGACTGCAACCTTCTCCTTCGGGGCTGCACCACAAATACAATGTGCGCTCCATCCCTATCCGCAAGGATGATGATGACCCACAAGTATAGGGGATCTATCATAGTCCTTTCGATAACTAAGAGTGTCGAACCCAACGAGGAGCAGAAGGAAATGAGGTTTTCAGCAAGGTACTCTCTGCAAGTACTGAAATAAGTGGTAACAAAGATAGTTTTGTGATAAGATAAATTGTAACGAGCAACAAGTAACAAAAGTAAATAAAGTGCAGCAAGGTGGCCCAATCCTTTTTGTAGCAAAGGAAAAGCCTAGACAAACTCTTATGATAGGAAAAGCGCTCCCGAGGACACATGGGAATATCGTCAAGCTAGTTTTCATCACGTTCATATGATTCACGTTTGGTACTTCGATAATTTGATATGTGGGTGGACCGGTGCTTGGGTACTGCCCTTACTTGGACAAGCATCCCACTTATGATTAACCTCTATTGCAAGCATTCGCAACTACAACAAAAGTATTAAGGTAAACCTAACCATAGCATGAAACATATGGATTCAAATCAGCCCCTTATGAAGCAACGCATAAACTAGGGTTTAAGCTTCTGTCACTCTAGCAACCCATCATCTACTTATTACTTCCCAATGCCTTCCTCTAGGCCCAAATAATGGTGAAGTGTTATGTAGTCAATGTTCACATAACACCACTAGAGGTTAGACAACATAAATCTCATCAAAATATCGAACGAATACCAAATTCACATGACTACTAATAGCAATACTTCTCCCTTGTCCTCAGGAGCAAACATAACTACTCACAAAGCATATTCATGTTCATAATAAGAGGGGTAATAATGTGCATGAAGGATCTGAACATATAATCTTCCACCAAATAAACCAACTAGCATCAACTACAAGGAGTAATCAACACTACTAGCAACCTACTAGCACCAATCCCGGACTTGGAGACAAGAATTGGGTACAAGAGATGAACTAGGGTTTGGAGATGAGATGGTGCTGGTGAAGATGTTGATGGAGATTGCCCTCTCTCGATGAGAGGAGCGTTGGTGATGATGATGGTGATGATTTCCTCCCCCGGGAAGTGTCCCTGCAAAACAGCTCTGCGGAGCCCTAGATTGGTTCCACCAAGGTTCCGCCTCGTGGCGGCGGAGTCTCGGCCCCGAAAGGTTGCTTCCTATTTTTCTCATCGAAAGACTTCATATAGGAGAAGATGGGAATCGGAGAGCCACCAGGGGCCCACGAGGTAGGGGCGCGCAGGGGAGGGCGCGCCCACCCTCGTGAGCAGGGTGTGGGCCCCCTGGCCTTCATCTTTGGCGACGATTTTTCTTTATTTATTTTAATGCATTCCATGGAGTTTTAGGACTTTTGGAGAAGCACATAATAGGTCTCCAATATTTGCTCCTTTTCCAGCCCAGAATTCCAGCTACCGGTATTCTCCCTCTTCATGTAAACCTTGTAAAATAAGAGAGAATAGCCATAAGTATTATGACATAACGTGAAATAACAGCCCATAATGCGATAAATATCGGTATAAAAGCATGATGCAAAATGGATGTATCAACTCCCCCAAGCTTAGACCTCGCTTGTCCTCAAGCGAAAAGCCGATAACAATAAATATGTCCTCATGTTTAGAGGTAGAGGCGTCGAAAGAAAATAAAATACGGACATGAAGGCATCATGATTATTCTTATAACAGCAACATATATAGATTTGTCATATGATTACTTATGTTCAAGTAATGATCCTTTCACAAAGCCAAAGTATGAATCAGAAACCTTATTAAGCATCAACAAATTATAACCTCAGTCATTGAAGCAATTGCAATTTATCAGAACATCGGAAAGAGTCTATGTCAGAGCTTAAAAGCAAGTCCACATACTCAACTATCACTTAGTCCTTCATAATTGCTAACACTCACGCAATACTCATGGTTACGGAGTTTTAATCGGACACAGAGAAAGATAGGGGCTTATAGTTTTGCCCCACAACCTTTTACCTCAAGGGTAATGTCAACAATAATAATTCATGTTCCCCTACATCCAATTAGATATATATATCATGTTCTTTCCAACATGCTGAGCTTGCCAAAGGATAAAATAGAAAAGAGAAAGGTGAAGATCACCGTGACTCTTGCATAAGGTAGAGGATAATAATAAAAGATAGGCCCTTCGCAGAGGGAAGCAGAGGTTGTCATGCGCGTTTAGGGTTGATGCACAAAATCTTAATGCAAAAGAACGTCACTTTATATTGTCCCTTGTATGTGAACCTTTATTATGCAAATTTCGCTTTTATTAAGCCCACAACAAGTTTGTACAAAGCTTATTACTCTGCACTAATAATTCATGCATATTTAGAGAGCAATTTTTATTGCTTGCACCGATGACAACTTACTTGAAGGATCTTACTCAATCCATAGGTAGATATAGTGGACTCTCATGGCTAAACTGGTTTAAGGGTATTTGGAAGCACAAGTAGTATCTCTACTTGGTGCTGAGAATTTGGCTAGCATGAGGGGAAAGGCAAGCTCAACATGTTGGAGGATCCATGACAACATACTTTATCTCAGATATAAGAAAACATAACTCATTATGTTGTCTTCCTTGTCCAACATCAACTCTTTAGCATGTCATATTTTAATGAGTGCTCCCAATCATAAAAGATGTCAATGATAATATATCTATATGTGAAACCTCTCTTTCCTTATTACTTCCTATTAATTGCAACGATGACCAAAGCTATATTTGTCAACTCCCAACAACTTTTAATCATCATACTCTTTCTATGTGAAGTCATTACTTTTAATAAGATCAATATGAACTCATTGTTTCTTTTTATTCTTTTCTTTTATTCACTCAAGATCATGGCAAAGTAATCAAGCCCTTGACTCAACACTAATCTTTATTATATATATAGCTCACGGACTCGATTACATAGAGGGATCATAAAGCAAAACTCAAAACTAGATCATGCCATGACTTTATTCTACTAAATCAAGATACTACTAATAGGATCGAACTAAGAAAAACGGTAAAGATAGGAGTTGTGATGGTGATACGATACTGGGGCACCTCCCCCAAGCTTGGCAGTTGCCAAGGGAGTGCCCATACCCATGTGATTATATCTCCTTCTTGGTCGGTGAAGGTGGAGGTGTTGGATAGTCGCACATCGAGCGTAAGAGGTCCTCCAACTTGCGGATAATGCCCTTGAGTGCAACAATATGCTCCTTCAACAAAATATTTTCACTTGTGAGATACTTGTTTTGAATACGAAGCTAACTCAATCATCTTGCAAGCTTCGATTTCAGTTGGGGTGAGAAAGTTGTGATCAAGTTGGAGGGTGTCTTCTGCTGCCGGAGCTTGGTCCTCCGTGGCCTCCTTGATCCTTTCATCCTTGTTGATCTCCATGGGTTCTTCCCTCTTCAGCTCTATCTTCATTAGCCAAGCATCTTTGTCACCATTGTCGGAGGAGGGGGACGACATGATGCCTGGCCTTGACAACCCTGACAGAAAACAGCTCGAAACAAGAACAGAGGATAATTGCGTGATACGGGAGTCAAAACCTTCGGGAGAATATATAATGAATTTTTACCGACCAAAATACGTATCGTGCAAGAAAACGGAGTCCGGAGGGAACACGAGGTGCTCACGAGGTAGGGGGCGCGCCCTCCACCCTCATGAAGGTCTCGTGTCCTTCCCGGACTGCCACTTATTTTTCTATTTTTCTAAATATTCCAAAACGGAGAAATATTGCCTTAAAAATTGTTTCGGAGTCGGTTTACTTACCGTACCACATACCTATTCCTTTTTGGAGTCTGGAACGTTCTGGAAAGTGTCCCTTATGTATTCCTCCAGGGTTACGGTTTCAATAATATTGGTTTCAACATTTATGGGATTACCTGAGATATAGTGTTTGATCCTTTGACCGTTCACCACCTTCGGATTTGTGCATGCGAAGTTGTTGATTTTTATGGCACTGAAACGATAGACCTCCTCGATAACGTAGGGACCTTCCCATTTGGAGAGAAGTTTTCCTGCAAAAAATCTTAAACGAGAGTTGTATAGCAACACATAATCACCTACATTAAACTCACGCTTTTGTATCCTTTTGTCATGCCATCTTTTAACTTTTTCTTTAAGTAACTTGGCATTTTCATAAGCTTGGGTTCTCCATTCATCAAGTGAGCTAATATCAAATAACCTCTTCTCACCGCAAGTTTGAAATCATAGTTGAGCTCTTTAATAGCCCAGTATGCCTTATGTTCTAATTCGAGAGGTAAGTGACATGCTTTTCCATAAACCATTTTATACGGAGACATACCCATAGGATTCTTATATGCAGTTCTATATGCCCATAATGCATCATCAAGTTTCTTGGACCAATTCTTTCTAGACCTATTAATAGTCTTTTGAAAAATTAATTTGAGCTCTCTATTGCTCAATTCTACTTGACCACTAGACTGTGGGTGATAAGGAGATGCAATTCTATGATTAACGTCATATTTAGCAAGAATTTTACTAAAGCACCATGAATAAAATGTGAACCACCATCACCATTAAATATCTAGGGACCCCAAACCTCGTAAAAATAACTTCCTTAAGCATTTTAATAGAAGTGTTATGATTAGCACTACTAGTTGGAATAGCTTCTACCCACTTAGTAACGTAATCAACAAAGAACTAAAATATGTGTATATCCATTAAAGGCGGAAAAGGTCCCATATAATCAAAGCCCCAAACATCAAATGGTTCAATAACAAGTGAATAATTCATAGGGATTTCTTGATGTCTACTAATATTACCAATTCTTTGACATTCATCACAAGACAAAACAAACTTACGGGCATCTTTGAAGAGAGTAAGCCAATAAAACCAGATTGCAATACCTTATGTGCAGTTCTATCTCCAGCATGGTGTCCTCCATAAGCTTCGGAGTGACACTTGCGTAGGATATGTTCCTGTTCATGCTCAGGTACACAACGTCTAATAACACCATCTACTCCTTCTTTATAAAGATGTGGGTCATTCCAAAAGTAATGTTGCAAATCATAAAAGAACTTTTTCTTTTGTTGGTATGTGAAGCTAGGTGGTATAAATTTAGCAACAATATAATTAGCATAATCAGCATACCAAGGAGTGCTACGAGAAGTGCTTATGGCATTTAATTGTTCATCAGGAAAGCTATCATCAATAGGTAGTGGGTCATCAAGAACATTCTCTAACCTAGATAAGTTGTCTGCAACGGGGTTCTCAACTCCTTTTCTATCAACAATATGCAAATCAAATTCTTACAACAAGAGAACCCATCTAATAAGTCTAGGTTTAGCATCTTTCTTTTCCATAAGATATTTAATAGCAGCATGATCAGTGTGAATAGTTACTTTAGAATCAACAATATAGGGTCTGAATTTATCACAAGCAAATACAACTGCTAAAAGTTCCTTTTCGGTAGTAGCATAATTTCTTTGAGCATTGTCTATAGTCTTACTAGCATAGTGGATAACATTTAATTTCTTATCAACTCTTTGCCCTAGAACAGCACCTACAGCATAATCACTAGCATCACACATAATTTGAAATGGTAAATTCCAATCAGGTGGCTGAACAACAGGTGCAAAGACTAATGCTTTCTTAAGTATTTCAAATGCTTCTACACAATCATCATCAAAGACAAATGGTACATCTTTTTGTAATAAATTAGTCGAGGTCGAGAGATTTTTGAGAAGTCCTTAATGAACCTCCTATAAAATCCGGGCGTGACCAAGGAAACTTCTTATACCTTTGATGTCCTTGGGACATGGCATCTTTTCAATAGCATCAACCTTGGCTTTATCAACTTCAATACCTCTTTCAGAAACTTTGTGCCCCAAGACAATACCTTCATTAACCATAAAGTGGCACTTTTCCCAATTCAAAACAAGATTAGTTTCTTCACATCTTTGCAAAACTCGATCAAGATTGCTCAAGCAATCGTCAAAAGAGGAACCATAGACGAAAAAGTCGTCCATGAAAACCTCACAAATCTTTTCATAAAAGTCAGAGAATATAGCCATCATGCATCTTTGAAAGGTAGCAGGTGCATTACATAAACCAAAAGGCATACGTCTATAAGCAAAAGTACCAAAAGGGCATGTAAAAGTAGTCTTTGATTGATCTTTAGCCGACCACAGTATTTGAGAGAAACTGAATAACCATCCACAAAGCAATAATGTGTATGTTTGCATAATCTTTCTAGCATTTGATCAATAAAAGGTAAGGGGTAATGATCTTTCTTAGTAGCTTTATTTAATTTATGGAAATCAATCACCATCCTATAACCTGTAATAATTCTTTGCGGAATCAATTCATCTTTATCATTAGGGACAAAAGTAATACCTCCCTTCTTAGGGACACAATGGATGTGACTTACCCAATCGACTATCAAAGAACGGGATAAATTATACCGCCTCCGTAAGCTTGAGTATTTCTTTTCTTACTACTTCTTTCATTTTAGGATTCAAACGGCGTTGAGGATCACGAAGTGGTTTGGCGTCCGCTTCCAAATTTATTTTATGCTGACATAGAGTGGGACTAATGCCCTTAAGATCATCCAGACTATATCCAATAGCGGCACGGTGCTTTTTCAGAGTTTTCAATAATCTTTCTTCTTCCTGCTCTGAAAGGTTAGTACTAATAATAACATGATATATTTTCTTTTCATCAAGATAAGCATATTTAAGTTTATCAGGCAGTGGTTTAAGCTCAAACACGGGATCGCCCTTGGGTGGAGGAGGATCCCCTAGGATTTCAACAGGAAAATTATGTTGCAGAATAGGTTCCTGTTTAAAGAATACTTCATCTATTTCCCTTCTTTCATTCATGAACATCTCATTTTCATGGTCTAGCAAATAGTGTTCCAAAGGATCACTAGGAGGTACGGCAATAGAAGCAAGACCAATAATTTCATCCTTACTAGGCAATTCTTCCTCACGATGTTGTTCACTAAATTTAGAGAAATTAAACTTATGAACCATATCATCCAAGCCAATAGTAACAACATTCTTTTCGCAGCCTATCTTAGCATTAACAGTATTCAAGAAGGGTCTACCAAAAATAATGGGACAAAAGCTATCTTGTGGAGAACCAAGAACAAGGAAATCAGAAGGATATTTGGTTTTTCCACACAAGACTTCAACATCTCTAACAATTCCAGTGCAGATATAGTATCTCTATTGGCAAGTTTAATTGTAACATCAATATCTTCTAACTCAGCAGGTGCGATATCATGCTTAATTTATTTATATATGTCAATGGGTATAACACTATAACTAGCACCCATATCTCATAAGCCATGATAACAATGATCTCCTATTTTAACAGAAATAACAGGCATGCCTACCACAGGTCTATGTTTATCTCTATCACAGGGTTTAGGAATTCTAGCAGTTTCACCAGAGAATTAAGTGGCATGCCCATCAATATTATCAGACAAGAGATCTTTACAATAGCAATATTAGGTTCTACTTTGACTTGTCAGGAGGTGTATAAGTTCTAATATTGCTTTTACGAACAACAGTTGAAGCTTTAGCATGATCCTTTACTCTAACAGCGAAAGGTGGTTTCTCAACATAAGAGGTAGGAACGATAGGATCATTATAAGTGACAGTCTTTTCTTCAACTTTAATAGGTGCAGCTACTTTTACTTCTATGGGAGGATGATATTTAAACCACTTGTCCTTAGGGAGATCAACATAAGTAGCAAAAGATTCACGTAAAGAAGCTACTATCTGAGAGTCAAGTCCATATTTAGTGCTAAACTTACGGAAAATATCGGTATCCATAAAAGATTTAACACAATCAAACTTAGGTGTCATACCTGACTCCTTACCTTCGTCGAGGTCCCAATCTTCAGAGATGCGTTTAATTCTATCCAATAAATTCCATTTGAGTTCAATAGTCTTCATCATAAAAGAGCCAACACAAGAAGTATCAAGCATGGTCCGATTGTTATCAGAAAGCCGAGCATAAAAACTTTGAATAATTATTTCTCTTGGAAGCTCATGATTGGGGCATGAATATAACATTGATTTAAGCCTCCCCCAAGCTTGAGCGATGCTTTCTCCTTCGCGAGGCCAAAAATTATATATATAATTGCGATCACGGTGAACAAGATGCATAGGGTAATACTTTTGATGAAATTCCAATTTCAATCTTTGATAGTCCCATGATCTCGTATCACATAGCCTATACCATGTCAATGCGTCTTCCTTCAAAGATAAAGGAAAAGCCTTCTTCTTAACAACATCATCGGGTACACCTGCAAGCTTAAATAATCCACAAATTTCATCCACATATATTAAGTGCTCATCGGGTGCTTTGTTCCATCTCCTGTAAAAGGATTAGCTAGCAGTTTTTCCATCATACCGAAGGAAATTCAAAAGGAGTTTCATTTTCAATAGGTTCAGTAGGTTGAGTAGGTTGAGGAGCACCTCTTTGCTCTCTTGACGGAGTGAAGATACCCGAACAAGCCCCTCGCATAATTACTTTCCATAGTAACAAGTGACGTAAAATTTCAGCACACTATATAAATTTTTCCTTACCAAATTCCACCTGCCAAAGGCGCTTCACTCCCGGCAATGGCGCCAGAAAAGAGTCTTGATGACCCACAAGTATAGGGGATCTATTGTAGTCCTTTCGATAAGTAAGAGTGTCGAACCCAACGAGGAGAAGAAGGAAATGATAAGCGGTTTTCAGCAAGGTACTCTCTGCAAGTACTGAAATAAGTGGTAACAGATAGTTTTGTGATAAGATAAATTGTAACGAGCAACAAGTAACAAAAGTAAATAAAGTGCAGCAACGTGGCCCAATCCTTTTTGTAGCAAAGGACAAGCCTGGACAAACTCTTATGATAGGAAAAGCGCTCCCGAGGACACATGGGAATATTGTCAAGCTAGTTTTCATCACGTTCATATGATTCGCGTTCGGTACTTCGATAACTTGATATGTGGGTGGACCGATGCTTGGGTACTTCCCTTACTTGCACAAGCATCCCACTTATGATTAACCTCTATTGCAAGCATCCGCAACTACAACAAAAGTATTAAGGTAAACCTAACCATAGCATGAAACATATGGATCCAAATCAGCCCCTTACGAAGCAACGCATAAACTAGGGTTTAAGCTTCTGTCATCTAGCAACCCATCATCTACTTATTACTTCCCAATGCCTTCCTCTAGGCCCAAATAATGGTGAAGTGTTATGTAGTCGACGTTCACATAACACCACTAGAGGTTAGACAACATACATCTCATCAAAATATCGAATCTAATACCAAATTCACATGACTACTAATAGCAAGACTTCTCCCTTGTCCTCAGGAACAAACGTAACTACTCACAAAGCATATTCATGTTCGTAATCAGAGGGGTAATAATGTGCATAAAGGATCTGAACATATAATCTTCCACCAAATAAACCAACTAGCATCAACTACAAGGAGTAATCAACACTACTAGCAACCTACTAGCACCAATCCCGGACTTGGAGACAAGAATTGGGTACAAGAGATAAACTAGGGTTTGGAGATGAGATGGTGCTGGTGAAGATGTTGATGGAGATTTCCCTCTTCCGATGACAGGAGCGTTGGTGATGATGATGGCGATGATTTCCCCCTCCCGGAGGGAAGTGTCCCCGGCAGAACAGCTCTGCCGGAGCCCTAGATTGGTTCCGCCAAGGTTCCGCCTCGTGGCGGCGGAGTCTCGTCTCGAAAGGTTGCTTCCTATTTTTTTCTCATCGAAAGACTTCATATAGGATAAGATGGGCATCGGAGAGCCATCAGGGGGCCCACGAGGTAGGGGGGCGCGCCCCCCACCCTCGTGAGCAGGGTGTGGGCCCCCTGTCCTTCATCTTTGGCGACGATTTTTATTTATTTATTTTAAGACATTCCATGGAGTTTCAGGACTTTTGGAGTTGCACTGAATATGTCTCCAATATTTGCTCCTTTTCCAAATTTCTGTATTCCAGCCTACCGGTATTCTCCCTCTTCATGTAAACCTTGTAAAATAAGAGAGAATAGCCATAAGTATTATGAAATAACGTGAAATAACAGCCCATAATGCAATAAATATCGGTATAAAAGCATGATGCAAAATGGACGTATCAGACGACGAGGTGCAGGTCGACTGCAACCTTCTCCTTCGGGGCTACGCCACAAATACAACATGCACTCCTTCCTTGTCTGCAAGGACGACGAGGCGCAGGTCGATTGAAGTCTCCACTTTAGAGCTGCATCTCAAACACAAGGGTCATTCCGAACGTAGAACAAATTCCAAAAGCAATCGCAAGCATATCCTGAGATAAATCAAGTCAAGACGAACCCTAAAACTTCAAGACCACATAAGTACTCGGGCACTCAGCCTGAAAGAGTTTAACGGTTACAAAAACCACTCGGCATCCCGAGGCAAATTTAAGGTGGGGCATAAAAGTTTGTTCACTCCGCAGGAGGAGGGCTGGCAGGCTCGACGAATTCATCCAGGTCAATGCCATCGGCAATCCGAGTGGCTGCGGCAATGAAAGTCTCCATGAAGGATTGGAAGTCATGCTTCTTGGTGTTGGCGACCTTGATAGCCGCCAGCTTCTCTTCTCGCGCCTCCTTGCAATGGACGCGAACCAAAGATAGAGCCACATCAGCACTGCATCGAGCAGAAGACTTTTTCCACTCCTGCACTCGACCTGGGATCTCGTTAAGTCGAGTCATCGGAGACTCGAGATCACTCAAGAGCGTTGCCCCTGGCCAGAGTGCTGTGTCGATCCGGGACATTGCCACCTTCAGTCGAGCAAGATAATCAACAGCACCGCTGATGCGGGATTCCAGTCGGAGCAAGTTCATAGCGGCTTCATCTTTCACGGGGGAATTGATGGGGGTCCAAGCTTGGTTCAATTCGCCCGGTTTCCTCCTCGAAATCTCGGCAAAACTCTGCATGCACAATCCGGGGATGAGTCAATAGTCATATGTCGAGTCGATAAATATAAACCAGTCGGAATAGAATATATACCTTCAAGCTTGATGAACAGTTTCTTGGCAAGGCTCCTCAGATAGCTTTCCAGATTATCCCTCCTGCGAGCAATGCCTTCCATCCTGTCGTTCAGATTGACCTTGTCCTTCTTCAAGCAGGTTACTTCCTTGTTGGCTTCGTCCAGGGCAGATTTTATCCTAGCGTTCTCTTCCTCTAATTTGCCGACTGAAGCCAGCTTTTGTTCAGCCAGAGCAGTTTTGTTGTCGGCCTTCTTCTGTGCGGTAGCCAGATCTTGATCTTTTTTTGCCAGAGCCTGGTTTAGTTTCTCTGAAAAGAAAGAATGCTTGATTCAGAAAGAGCAGAATGAAATCCAGTCTACAAACCAGATCAAAGAAAATCCAGAGCGGAATTTCTTACCATTTGCGTCATCCCTGGCTTTCTGCAGTTCTGTCTTGGCCAACTCCAGGTCAAGGTTGAGTTGAATCTGCTGTTTCTCCAAGTCAGCAAAGCGAGCTCCAAGATCACAAGATTTCTGCAAACAAGGAATGAGTTAGTCGACTAGTTAAAAGATTGGTTATTTCAGAGAGATAAAAGGATAAAGCCAACAAATTCTAAGACTACTACCGAATCAAACATCCAACAGTAGTCTCAGGGACTACACCCAGTGGGTGCACTTAGCGTGCCCCCACTGATTTAGTTTACACTCGGCAAGGTCTTCCTTCAGCGCAAGTGCAAAAAAAAGAGAAAGGAGAAAAGAGAGATAACAACAAACAGGTTCTCCAGACCATAGTCGACTGCCAGCAGTCGACCACGGTCTCGGGGACTACACCCAGTGGGTGCACTCAGCATGCCCCCACTGGTTCAAAAAATCCACTCGACATGACCTACTCAGACCGTGTGAAGAAATTCAAAATTCAAGACTACAGTCGACTGCCCGCAGTCCACCATAGTCTCGGGGACTACACCCAGTGGGTGCACTCAGCGTGCCCCCACTAGTCCAAAAAATTCAGACATTGCCTCCATCGGTTAGAACTCTAGTCAACCGAGTGCCTTCGACGACTGGGTCGACCATCTAGCAGTCGACCACGGTTTCAGGGACTACACCCAGTGGGTGTACTCAGCGTGCCCCCACTGGTTCAAAAAATCCACTCAACATGACCTGCTCAGACCGTGTGAAGAACTTCAAAATTCAAGACTACAGTCGACTGCCCCTAGTCCACCATAATCTCGGGGACTACACCCAGTGGGTGCACTCAGCGTGCCCCTACTAGTCCAAAAAATTCAATCGACAACAACATCAGATTCAGCTCCAAGTACGAATTTGCTCAATGACAAATCGAAACACCCAGTGGGTGTACAGAAGCGAAGATCCTTGGAAAGAGAGTTTTCAGGTACCATATCCTAACAGAACAAGTCAAAAGAGATAGTCGACTAGGTGCGAACCTGAACGTTGCTCTGGAGAGCAGAGCTGGCATCATAAGCAGCCTGGCTGGCATCCCGCACCATCTTCATCTTCTCCATCATGATGCCTGCTTGGCGTATAGCTTCTTTGGCAGCACCCACTTCGTCTTCTGGGACGTGATGTGTAGCAAAAACTGAAGGCGGATCGGCAGGAGCATGCGCGGCTGACACAAAAGGTCAAGCACTCGAAAGCAGTATGGCGAAAGAAACGGAAGTCCGATTGACATCACCGGCGTCCTGAACTGTCGGTTCCGCCACTGGTGTCGACTGAGGTGTCTTGCCAGCGGACGTTTTCCTGTTTCTTCACCCCAAGGGCCTCTGTGGCTCGTCATCATCATCATCGGGAGGTCAATAACGTTGGGAGCTACAAAAAGTTCAGTCGCCAACATTTCATCGCCCGATCGGATATATCATAGTTCAGTCAACAAAAGGACGACAGAATAACAAAGATTGTACCCGGATTGGAGGTGACCGCGTCTTCCATTTCCTCATCCTCGTTTCTATAAGCTGAAGTCCCAGAGGTAGCGGCACTGCCAATTTCAAGGTTCATTCGATCAAAGCAAAGGAAAGATAAACAGCGAAGAGCGTCGAGTAAAAGGGAAAGAAGAACACTCACGCAGAGGCAACGGGAATGTCAATCTTGATTTTTGGCAGCGCCTTCCGAGCCTTCTGCGCGACAACCTTGGTCTGCTTTGGAGCCTTTTCAGTCAGTGCTGGAGAGGATGTCCGAGGACGCTTTGACGATTGCCCAATTGGAACGGTCGCCTTGTCACGGGCGCTCATTGGATCTTGAGCAAGCTTGGGTCGCCTTTCCCTGCGAGGAGGAGAGCCGACCTCTTCTTCGTCACTTGATTCGTCGCTCTCCCCCTCTCCCTCTTCGTCAGAATGCCATTCGCCGCTTTCGCCTCCGCTTGCCTCGCCTTCCGGATCTTGCTCCTGTTCTCTGTTGGGCATCGAGTACATTTCAGTAAGAGTCTGGAAGTAAGCAAGCAGGACAAAGTCAGTCGGTAAAGCATAAACAACTGTGCGAATAAATCAAGATTACAGTCGGTAATTCAGAATTGGACCTTGTCTGGTTCGTAAGATTGGTCGACTGGAGGAATTCTCCTGGCACCCCTAGGGTTGTCTTTTTTTCCTGTGATACTCATCAGCCACCCCTCCAACGTGGTCTCGTCGACCTCCTCCGGATGAGTCCGAGTGGTGTCATCAGTCTTCAATACATCCACATCGGGTGGTCACGAGCTTGAAGCGGTTGGATGCATCGCCGAAGGAAAACCTCCAGCAAATCCATACCAGTCACCCCATCGCGGACAAGTTGAACTACTTGATCGACCAGCACCTTGACTTGTGCCTTCTCCTCCGGGATCACCTTCAAAGGGGAGGGTTTCCCCACTCGGGCCAAAGAAAAAGGGGGAAGTCCAGTCGGCTGGTCTTTGCAGTAGAACCAGGTCGACTGCCACCCATGGACCGAGTCGGGAAGAATCATGGCTGGAAAAGAACTTTTGCCCCTCATCTGAATCCCAAGGCCCCCGACATTTGGATCACATCCGTCCTTTCATCACTCGGATTTGCCTTTTTGACCGACTGGGAGCGGCATGTGAAGATGTGCTTGAAGAGGCCCCAGTGGGGTCGGCAGCCCAAGAAATTATCACACAAAGACACGAAGGCAGCAAGGTACACAATGGTGTTTGGGGTGAAATGGTGGAGTTGCGCCCCGAAAAAATTCAAGAAACCTCGAAAGAAAGGGTGAGGAGGCAAGGAGAACCTGCGGTCAATGTGAGTGGCGAGGAGGACACACTCACCCTCACGCGGCTGCGGCTCGGTCTCGTTCCCCGGGAGCCGCGCCGATTCATGGGGAATCAGTCCCCCTTCGACCAGGTCGTCGATGTCGTCCTGGCGGATCGCCGAGCGAATCCAATGCCTCGATCCAGCCCGGCCAGCGGCACTCGAGGAAGATCCGCCCCGGCTGGACTTCTTCCCCTTCGCCTTCGCCGTCGCCTTCTTCGCGCGCTCGAGAGCCACCGTCTTCTCTTTCCCCATCGCCGCAGATGGATCTTGAACGGAACGGCGGCACTAGGGCGAAAGCAAGCGCAGCGGAGAACTCTGAGGAAGAAGAAGAAAAATGAGAGCGCACTGTTCGAAAGCCCTGGCCCGGCGCCTTATATGAGGTTACTTCCGAGTGACTGACTTGTAGGCCAAGGCAATCTTATCCAATCCCGCAACAGTCGTGCGCGCGATACGTGGCAAAAAAGACAGCGCGGAAATCGAGGCGGCCCTGCCTAATCTAGCCCGATTACTGCGGCCTCCTCCGCCCCGCGTGCTTCCCAAAATTCGAATCCTGCAAAATCCACGGACAGTAGAACAACTTGTCAGACGGAAGATCTCCTCCACATCATCACTTGGAGCTCTTCCAGTAAAAGTTCACTCGACAAAAACTAGGAATGGATCAAGGCGACTGAAAAAGAAGTTGGTATCGTCACCTCGGTTCATTGATCCAGAACAAGAAATACTCGTAGCACGAAAAACAAGTCGGAAGTGTTCTCAACTCCTTCCCCACTCAAACCCTGATCCATTCGGGGGCTAATGATGAAGCTATGTACCTAGGGTAGGGTCATGGACCTGTCCAAGATACCCTCCCCAAGGACATATCTCGAAAAACCAAAAGCATTTGAAGAAGAATCATCATCCACTCGACCATGAAGCTATGTTCCACTCGGCAGTCTTGAAGTCACTCGACCGTGAAGACTATCACTCGACTACCAGAATATCTAGAGCCACTCTGCACTACAATGGTCGGGAATTAAGTCATAGCTTTAATGGTCATTATGTATCTTTATTGATGGCGTTACCAGTAACGCCCCCCTCTTAATGTACATTTAACCCTGTGTAACGGAGGGGAGCTAGGGTCCTGGCGCATTCCATATAAGCCACCCCCCCCCTCCTCTGGGACAAGGGTTGGCACCCTCTGTAACTCACACGCATATAATCCAGTCGACCGCCTCTGGGCTCCGAGACGTAGGGTTGTTACTTCCTCCGAGAAGGGCCTGAACTCGTAAAACTTGCGTGTACAACTCCTCCATAGCTGAGATCTTGCCTCTACATTACCTACCCCCTATTCTACTGTAAGAATTAGAACCACGACACTTAGCTTTGGGTTCAATCTTGCGGTGTCCTTTCCCAGTGACAGCAGGGGCAGCAAGGCACGTATTGTATTGTTGCCATCGAGGATAAAAAGATGGGGTTTATATCATATTTCTTGAGTTTATCCCTCTACATCATGTCATCTTGCTTAATGCGTTACTCTGTTCTTATGAACTTAATACTCTAGATGCAGGCAGGAGTCGGTCGATGTGTGGAGTAATAGTAGTAGATGCAGAATCGTTTTGGTCTACTTGTTGCGGACCTGATGCCTATATACATGATCATGCCTAGATATTCTCATAACTATGCACTTCTCTATAAATTGCTCGACATAATTCGTTCACCCACCGTAAATTATGCATAGTGAAACCTATGGCCCCCGGGTCTATCTTCCATCATATTGCTTTCCTATCAATTTACTATTTCTGCAATCTTTTTTTTTTGCAATCTTTACTTTCCAATCTATATCATAAAAATACCAAAAATACTTATCTTATTATCTTTATCAGATCTCACTTTTGCAAGTGGCCGTGAAGGGATTGACAACCCCTTTATCCTGTTGGTTGCAAGGTTCTCATTTGTTTGTGTAGGTACGAGGCGACTTGTGTGTGGTCTCCTACTGGATTGATACCTTGGTTCTCAAAAACTGAGGGAAATACTTACGCTCCTTTGCTACATCACCCTTTCCTCTTCAAGGGAAAACCAACGCATGCTCAAGAGGTAGCAAAGACCCGCTGCAAGAGCAACTGCGGACGTTATGAACGTCTAGCAGAGCAAAGCTGATGAATACTCGATAGTTCAGTGTGCCATGCTTTATGGCTTGGAATCGGGACTTCAAAGACGTTTTGAATGTTATGGAGCATATGAGATGTTCCAGGAGATGAAGTTAATATTTCAAGCAAATGCCTGAATTGAGAGATATGAAGTCTCCAATAAGTTCTATAGCTGCAAAATGGAGGAGGATAGTTCTGTCAGTGAACATATACTCGTAATGTCTGGGTACCACAACCACTTGACTCAACTGGGAGTTAATCTTCCTGATGATATTGTCATTGACAAAGTTCTTCAATCACTGCCACCAAGCTATAAAAGCTTTTGATGAACTATAATATGCAAGGGATGGATAAGACAATTCCCGAGCTCTTCGCAATGCTAAGGGCTGCGGAGGTAGAAATCAAGAAGGAGCATCAAGTGTTGATGGTTAACAAGACCACTAGTTTCAAGAAAAAGGGCAAAGGGAAGAAGGGGAACTTCAAGAAGAACGGCAAGCAACTTGATGTTCAAGTGAAGAAACCCAAGTCTGGACCTAAGCCTGAAACTGAGTGCTTCTACTGCAAAGGGACTGGTCATTGGAAGCGGAACTGCCCCAAGTATTTGGCGGATAAGAAGGATGGCAAAGTAAAAGGTATATTTGATATACATGTTATTCATGTGTACCTTACTAATGCCCGTAGTAGCGCATGGGTATTTGACATGGGTATTTGATACTGGTTCTGTTGCTCATATTTGCAACTCGAAACAGGGGCTACGGATTGTCGGTGTACTAGAGTAGGGGTACCCTAGTATCCCGTACTCGTGCATGGACAGTTGCAGCACCCCGCGACAAGGTTTGCCTCGTCACCGCCAATATCCTCCGTGGCTCCTTTGGAGCCATTCAAGAACAAAGTATTTGATTGAGAAGACAAGGCCCCGACAAGAGGAGCTTGTCGGGAAGGCCACCTGTGCACGCAGAAGACAAGGCCCCGCAAGAGGAGCTTGCCGGAAGGCTCGGAGCGACAAGCCTCCGCGTCGCGACAAGGATTCGCCGCGGCAAGGAGCTTGCCGTGGCATGCAACTTCTCTCCGTCTCCGCCCAGCTCACCCAGCGACGTGTCGCCATGGGACCGCTCCATGCGCTGCGTGTCGGCGGTCAGGCAGCCAGCGGAGAGCAGCGATAAGCGGCGCTGACAGCTCGCCATCGTGGCGGCGGAGGCGCACTGACGGCCTCTGTTACCTTTGTTTGGGCGACAATGACGGACATTTATTGCTTTTGTCCCTTGCCGTCGAGTTAGGTATTTTGCAATCGCATAATCGCTCAAGTAGGTGTACCAACTCCTGTTTTACATGTGTACCCGTCTATGTTGCCACCGCCGGAGACCCTTGAGCATATAAAAGGAGGCCCGAGTGCAACGTGAAAGGGTTCGGTTCGCCTGCTCGTTCGGTTCATTCGACCCACTCGAGACCGTGAGACACTCACGCTTAGGTTTTTGTAGCCTGCATTGCTCCTCGGCAAGAACACAATAGATCAAACAAGCAGCAGAGGAGTTTTATCTCTCCGGAGAGCTCCGAAGCTGGGTAAACTGCTCGTGTGCCTCGCCTTGATCCGCTCTTCGTGCGATCTCCGCCCCCCTCCGAACCACAAGGGGCCTGCTCCGCCGGCCCCATAGGTGTCCGTGGGTACGATCAGCCTCCCCGACATCTTTGGCGCGCCAGGTAGGGGGCGTCGAGGCCGTGTGAATCTGATCCGGCGTTCACACGAGCAGCGTCATCAACATCTTCCTCAACATGCCACCGAACAAGAAGGCTTCGGCGGCAGCAGAGCCGTCCGCGTCGTACCCACCCTCATCGCAGCAAACGGGTGGTGGGGCAGACGGCGGAGGGACGGCGCCGACGAAGGTGCTTTCGCGATGTTGCCAAGTCCAAGGACAAGGCACCACAAACCTCGGCATCCGCGCATCCCCGCGCCCATCTCAGAGACGCGGGACCAACAACGCCATGGCGCCCACAACGCCATACGTTCGTTGGATCGAGACCCTCAAGACCAGCATGCGCGCCAACATGCTGGCACGAGTGAGATACGGTCGCTCGGACGGGGCGCTGCTCCTTCTAATGTAGTTAGAAGTCCGAGCGTGTCCCGCTCCTCGCACCGTTCTCCAATGACACCCACTACTCCAGCAGGCTCTGGCGAGAGCTCAGCTGCTCCTCGACTACCTCCAACGGCCGACAAGGTCGACGAGTGGAGGGCCACTATCGAGCCTCATCGGCTTTGCTAACGGCGACGCTCATGCAACAACCAACCCCATCGTTGCCGCGGCAAGACGACAAGGCACGAGCCGGTGGCGACGAGACTGTCGGAGGTGCAACCACCGTGCACTCTCCGCCAACAAGGCCAAGATCGCCTACTCACCGGATCCACCTCGACAGCGACTCCACTGCGTCGTCGGATCCGCGAGCTCGCCGCGATCAGCGCCAAGTTCTTCATGAGCGACAACAAGAGGACGCCGAACTCGCATCGGCGCCAAGAGAAGCGCGACGTCAATCCGACAAGCGCTGGGCCTTCTGTTGACATGCACGCGCGCCCGGAGGGGCCAGCGACTTGTCAGACGCGGTAGGTTGCCCTGCGTTCACTCGTGAGCTGCGGCAAGTCCAAAGTGGCCCAGCCGTAAAAAACTTCAAACCAGACGCGTGCGGAGAAGTATGATGGCAGGGCGCATCCGTCGGAGTTCCTCAAAGATCTACACCATCGTGGTGCAGGCTGCGGGGACGGGACGACAAGATCCTCGCCAACTACTTCCCGCCGTGCTCAAGCCCAACGCCGATCTTGGCTCATGCACTTGCCGGACAGCTCCATATCCTCTTGGCAGATTCATGCCATCGGTTTGTTGGCGCCTTCACGGTGGCCACAAACCTCATGGCCAAGAGAGTGACCTTCACTTGCTCGCCTGTAAGGAAGGAGAGTCCCCGCAAGTTCATTCAGAGGTTCAGCCGTGTGCACTAC
This sequence comes from Aegilops bicornis, assembly GCA_021605145.1. Classification (NCBI taxonomy): domain Eukaryota; kingdom Viridiplantae; phylum Streptophyta; class Magnoliopsida; order Poales; family Poaceae; genus Aegilops; species Aegilops bicornis. The sequence continues at coordinate 497,300,729 of CM038674.1, forward strand.
AACATCCTGCACGCCCACCCTGCCGCAGTTGATCTCTGCGCATTTCATCGTAATGTGCGGAACCGCAGGATGAGGGAGGAGATGGCGATGTGCAAGGTCAAGGACGCCGGTGAGTTGTACGCCTTGGCCGACAAGTGTGCACGCTACCAAGAAGGAGAAGACTCCCAGGAGAGAATGCGGAAGCAGGATCTGACAGTGATGACACCGCCCCGGCAAAGAAGGGCCGGCGGCGAGGCAACAGGAAGAAGAAAGCCAGAGAAGTGCTAGCAGTCGAGCAGTCCAGCAATGGAGGTGGCGACAAGAACGCCAAGGCTGGTGGCTCCGGCAAGGAGGTTGCCGCTGACGCCAACCACCAGTCGGTGGCGGCCGCCGACAAGCAGGACAGCTCCGGCAAGCAGTATTGCAAGATCCACCGCACAAAGGGCCACGACCTCCAGAGCTGCAAGAAGGTCGAGCAGCTTGTCGCATAGCAGAGAGCTGAGAACGAACGGCGAGACACGGAGAAGGCCCAGAAGGTGCCGGGAGCAAGCAAGAAACGCCCCGCCGGGAGGACGCTGCAAGGCCAAGCAGCGCAAGGAGATAGACCTCCCCGGCCGCGACAAGGATGAAGATGATGACGATGACGAAGATATGGAAGACGACGCCCGATGGCGAGCAGGAGTTTCGTAAAGCCACGAGGTTCTTGCGTTGACGGAGGTGCTTCTCGCATACCTCCCACCGCCAACTCAAGCAATGGATGCGGAGGTCAATGCAGCGGAACCATCCGTAGAGTCACGCAAGCCTCAAGTGGTCCAAGACGCCTATCATTTTTGATATTGAGGACCACCGACCGCAGGATCATGGTCGGTGCTTGCCGATGTTGGTCTCACCAACCATCCGCAACCTCAAGGTCACAAAATGTTAGTTGACGGCGGGCCGGCTTGAATCTGATCTCCTCCACGGTGCTCCGAAGCTTCAAATCCTCGACAACAGCTCGAAGAGACCGGTACCTTCAAAGGAATCAATCCGGGAAGGAGCAAGCCAAGGGAAGATTACGCTGCGGTCACATTTGGCAGCGAGCTGAACTTCGTAATCGAGAGGGTTACATTCGACGTTGCCGATTTCCCATTGCCTTACAATGGGATACTTGGCCGTCAAAGACTCGCCAAGTTCATGGCAGCCTCTCACTACGCTTACAACCCATCAAGATGCCAGGCCCGATAAGCGTCATCTCTGTCCACGGCGACGAGAAGGATGCCCTTATCTGCGCCGACAAGATCTACCGGGATGCAAAGAGCGACAGACTGCCCAACACTTGCCGCTGAAGCTCCGGGGAAGAAGACCAAGTCCAAGTCCGGCAAGGGCTCGATGCTCACTCCGGCAAGCGCACCTCTTGAGTGCTGCGCTACCGTCAAGGACGCACCATCGAGCTCCACCGGCAAGTGCAAGAAGATGGTGGCTCCGCCGAAGACCAAGAAGGTGCTCCGCCAAGGAGGGCGGCGGTGGTACCTTCACCATCGCCTCTCTCGACCCTAAATAGGAAGGCGGCGCTGTTTTCCTGCGGGCGAATGTCGACGTGTTTGCATGGCAACCATCCGATATCCCCGTGTTCCTGTGAAAGTGATTGAGCACCGCCGCCGCTTGTCCTCATGCGCGCCCGTCAAGCAAAAAGTCGAAGCAAGCGGTGGGCGCCAAGAATTCATAGCGAAGAGATCAAGAACCGGAAGCAGCAGCCTTGTCGAGGAGTGCTCCATCCTACGTGGTTGGCCAATCCTGTAGTCATGCGCCATAAAGCAAATGGGAAATGGAGACTTTGTATTGACTTCACGGATGTTAATAAAGCTTGTCCCAAAGATCCATTTCCCTTGCCGCGCATTGACCAGATTGTTGACTCCACGGCTGGATGTGATTTGCTTTCGTTTCTTGATGCATACTCAGGATACCATCAGATCTTCATGGCTGAAGAAGATGAAGAAAAGACCGCATTCATCACACCATGTGGCACATACTGTTTCGTACGGATGCCTTTCGGTTTGAAGAATGCTGGTTCAACATTTGCAAGGGTAGTCCATGACGCTTTTGAGCCGCAAATGCACGTAAATGTGGAAGCCTACATGGATGACATAGTGGTCAAAAGCAAGGACAAAGCAACTCGTTCAAGATTTGGACGAGACCTTTGCAAATCTGCGCAAGATCAACCTCAAGCTCAACCCGAGAAGTGCGTGTTCGAGTCCCTTCCGCAAGCTTCTCGGGTTCTTCGTGGTCTCGGTGGGGATTGAAGCAAATCCCGACAAGATCAAGGCCATTGAGCAGATTGAAGCACCAAGGCGCCAAGGATGTACGAAGACTTGCCGGTTGCGTGGCTGCTCTCAGCGAGTTTGTTTCTAGGTCTCATCGAGCGCCTGCCATTTTTCAAGATTTTGAAAAAGGCGGGTCCAAAGAAATGGACTCCGAAGCGGAGGCTGCGCTGCAGACTTGAAGAGATACCTGTCCTCCACTCCAACACTTGTCGCACCTAAGCCACAAGAGAAGTTGCTGCTATATATAGCGGCAACCAATCAAGTGGTTAGTGCTACGTTAGTGGCGAGAGAGGAGGCGGGTGACGAGCCAAAGAACCGCTGCAAGCACATCCAATGACAAGCGAGGGGCTTCGCCGACAAGCTCTGGTCCCGACAAGGACGAAGTCCGCGAAGACGCATGAGCAGACATCTGAGAAAAGGATGGTGCAGCGCCCAGTCTACTTTGTCGATTCCCTCCTGCAGGGGCTAGGTCAAGGTACTGGTGTGCAAAATTGCTTTTCGGCCTCCTCATGGCCTCGAGAAAGCTGCGCCATTACTTCCAAGCACATGAGATCACAGTTGTGACTCGCTTTCATCAAGAGGATACGCAGAATCCGTAAGTGACAGCAGGATTGTCGAGTGGGCACTTTGGAGCTGTCAAGCTTTGGTCTTAAGTTTGAAAGCACATCAACCATCCAAAGCGTAGCGTTGGCAGAATTCATAGCGTAATGGACGCCAACACCGGATGAAGAGATTCCGGAGACGAGCATTCCGTCAAAGAAGCAAGCAAAGAGTGGCTGATGTACTTTGATGGTGCCTTCTCGCTGCAAAGCGCCGGTGCGGCGTCTTGCTTATCGCACCCACCGGAGAGCACCTCAAGTACGTCGTCCAGATGCACTTTCCCAAGGAGCAAGCGACAAACAATACTGCAGAGTATGAAGGTTTGCTTGCCGGTCTCAGGATCGTCGTGGACCTTGGGATCAAAAAGCTTATTGTTAGGGGAGACTCACAACTCGTCGTCCGCCAAGTCAACAAAGATTACCAGAGTCCGTTGATGGAAGCCTACGTGGATGAAGTGAGGAAGCTGGAAGAGCACTTTGACGGCCTGCAAATGGAACATGTTCCAAGAGCTCGTAATGATATTGCCGACGGCTCACAAAGTGCGCTGCGCAGAAGTTACCCGTGGAACCAGGGATTTTCGTGCTCAAGCTGACTCGACCCTACCGTAACACCATCAATCTGGACAGAGCAAGAAGAGGAAGTTGGCCTCTGGTGACTACTTTCCGGCAGAGCTTCCCGAAGCCGTCGTTGTAAAGGTCCCCAAGATCAACACCAACAAGCCGAGGAGCGGTCTGCTCCGGCTGCACCCTGTGGTTTGTTTCGTTGAAGCAGACGCTCCCGACAAGTCTTGCTCCGGCAAGATTGTCGTGGAGCATCAAGCTCCGCAGAGCCGCAGTGTTCTTGCCGTGGAAGCTGATGTTCCGCAGCAGCAGATGTGCCTTTAGTCCTTGTTGTCGAGCCGCAAGCTCCAAAGCATGGGCGCAGAGATTGTCCATTTCCTTCAGACAGAGAACTTCCCAAGAGCAAGAAGAAGCGGAAAGAGTAGCCCGGCAGTCAAGTATGTACCAGTTTGTCGACAAGCATACCGCATGTAAGAAGACTCAACGGTGTGAAATTGAAGTGTATTCCGGGAAGATGGATGAAGCTGTTGGCGAGAGATACATGGAGGCATATGTGGTCACCACATTGGCAAGAAGAGCACTTGCCGGCAAAGCTTTCCGGCAAGGTTTCTTCTGTCCGACACCCTCCGGGATGCAACCGCACAAGTAACCAAGTGTGAAGCGTGCGGCCCATTCCAAACAGATACACCAGCCAGCTCAAGCTCTCCAGACGATCCCTTTATCCTGGCCATTTTCGGTCCGGGGCTCGACATCCTCGGCCCCTTCCGCCGAGCTGTCGGGGGCTTTGAGTACTTGTACGTCGCCATCGACAAGTTCACAAAGTGGCCGGAAGTGGAAGCAGTGAGGAAGGTGACGGCACAATCAGCAGTCAAGTTCTTCAAGTTGATTGTTTGCCGTTTCGGAATCCCTAACCGGATCATCACCAACAACGGCACACAATTCACGAGTCGCACCTTCATGCAGTACGTCCAAGACCTTGGCGCCAAGGTCTGCTTTGCTTCGCTGCTCACCCAAGAAGCAGCGGTCAAGCGAGAGGGCAACGCTGAAGTGCAGCGCGGGCTCAAGACCGTAACTTTCGGCTGTGCTGCACAAGTGCGGAAGAAACTGGATCGAGGAGCTGCCGGTGGTTCTTTGGTCGATCAGACGACGCCAAATCGAGCCATCGCCAGACACCCTTTGCTCTAGTCTATGGAGCAGAGGCAGTTCTCCCCACGGAACTCGTATACGGATCGCCTCGAGTGCTCGCTTATGATGAGCTAGAGCAAGAGCAGCTGCGACAAGATGACGTGCTGCTCCTTGAGGAGGATCGTCTTCAGGCCGCTGTGCAAGCCGCTCGCTACCAGCAAGCTTTGCGTCGCTACCATAGCCGCAGGGTTAGTGCCAGAAGTCTCGAGGAAGGCGACCTTGTTCTTCGGCGCGTTTAGTCCGCCAAGAATTCAAACAAGTTGACGCCAAAGTGGGAAGGCCCTTATCGGGTGAAACGAGTCACTAGGCCTGGCGCTGTCCGCCTTGAGACCGAAGATGGCATTCCGGTGAGCAACTCACGGAACATTGAGCATCTTCGTAAGTTTTACCCATAGGGCGCGGTTGTCGGAACCTGCTCCGGCAACCACCTTTTGTACAAGTCTTGCCGCTGTTGCATGTAATCCTTTGTACAAAGCCGGCAGAGACCCGATGCATCGATAAAGCTCATGTGTTGCGCACAACTTGTCAAGTTCATGCTTTCATCAATTTATTGCATGCTTTGGCTAACACTTTGTGCAAGCAACCACACCCGGTAAGCGTAATCGAGCCGCTAGGCTCCATAACGTTATTTCCTCTTCTTTTCTTTTCTCAAAGAAAGGAAGGCTCCCTCGCACAAGTTAACCATGGGGGAGGAGGAGATAATACTATGGACCAGGCACCGCTCGAGGAAGTTTCACCTCATCGGGAAGCAAGAGATGTAAAGCTAAGTTGCCAAAGTTTGAGCAATCAATTTTAAATTTTCAAGTTATCTTCCTCGAGCGATAGTACTTTGTATGGAGAACACAATGCGGCAGAGGAACCAACTCGCCGGGCTAGTCGCTACTTACTTTGTTTCGAGTCCGCTCAACAACTTAAGTGTGTTGCAGCTAGTCGCGACAAGGTTGCTTGTCGGAGGCGGCACCGCCAATAGGCTGCCGACGTTCGCACTCGGCCTTCATGACAAAAGTGCCCGCACCGACAAGTCCCCTAAATGCGTAAGGCAGAAACGTACAAAGGAAGGAATCAAGTAGAGGAAATAACATTGCATTGATCTTTGATCGCCTAAGATAGAGTATATTACAAAATAACTTGTTGCTGATCTAACAAAGTGTTCTAAAAACATGATCAGCAGCGACAAGGGAGAGATAAAGTGGGTGGCCTAGTCTACGCGGTCGCCCTCGATCCGCTTGATCTTGTTCACCTTGTCCACAATGGGTGCGACAAGGGCTTTGAGCTCCTCCACGTTGGCGTCGGACGGCAAGGATCTGAGGACGCCGTTAAGGTTGAGGCCCGGGTTGCGGAAGGCCACCTTCATCAACACCTTCTCGAGGGCCCCTGCGCAAACCTGGCGCGATTCCTCGGCAAGCTGCTTCGGGACCTCCTCCTGGAGTCGCCGGAGGCCCGTCGCCACGCCTTTGAAGAACAAGTTGAGCTTGGCGCTGGGTTGGAGATGCTCGTCGGAGGAGTACGCAAGGTCCGCCATCCCAAGCTCCATCAGCTCGTTGTGGATGTCGGCGGCGGTGTCCACAAGACCTTCGGTCCAAAGTGCTCCACGCTCTCCCTCAAGGTGTTCTCGATGGAGACAAGATTTGCCGCCAGCTCCTCCTTGGCCTTGATCGCCTCCAACAAGCCCACCTCCCGCTCTCTGGCGCCATCCAACGTCTGCGTCCGAGTGGTGGTTTCAGCCCAGATCTGCCTTGGAATCCTTGGCGGCGTCGAGCTCCTTGGTCTGTCGTGAGACGGCTCTGCAGCTCGCCAAGGGTGTAGGCATCCTTCGCGCTCACGCTTGAGCACGGCAAGCTCTTCGCCGCTCTTCTTGAGGGTGGCCTCGGTTGTGCCACCTTCGCCTTCAGCTCTTCCTTGGCGGCCTCGGCGGCTGCGGCAGCGTCGCCGCTTCTGGCGCCCGCCAAGCGACTCCTCATGGCGGCAAGGTCCTCTTCGTGGCTGTCCAGATTGACCTTCCGCTGCGCCAGCTCGCTTTCTGCTGGCGAAGCTTCGGCAGCCGCTGCTCCTCATCAGCTGCGGCCTTCTCAAGGATGAAGGCCGTGCGCTCTTCTGCAAGCTGCGCCCGCGCGTCCGCCACGTCACGGAGGGCTTCTTTGTTGGCGCTCCGGAGCTCCTCGGCGCGCTTTTCCATATCCGCTCCCGCCCTCGCGACAAGGGCTTCCCGGGTCTCTAACTAACTTGGCCGGGTGCGGTAGAGCGACAATGCTTCTTCAAAGCTGCTCCTACTCGAGACTTCGCCATTATTGCTGCTTGGCGCGTCCACCAGCGTCGGCCAATGGAGGCGAAGCAGCTTCGCCGTCGAAGGTTTCTCCTCGACTAAGCGCCTGAGCTCGGCTCCTGTGGGAGCTTGATGAAGACGCCTTCTCCGGCCTTCGGTAGGCACCGGCTGGGGCTCCTCGAACTGGCCTTGTAACGTGGCGGGGAGTCGGCTGTCGGTGTAGCGCTTGCCGCACCTGCGGCCTCGTGGCCAAGACGATTGCCCGACCCCTCGCCGGCCTCCGCGTCGGCAGCCTCGGTGGCCTCCTCGCCGACAGGCTCGTCGGCGACGGCCTCTTCCTCCACGACGACGACCTCTTCTTCTTTGACGGCGGCCTCGTCGGTGTTGCCGCGCGTTTCCTCCTCGCTGGCGGCCTCGACCTCCATCGGGTTTGCGTCAGACGAAGAAAGAGCAGTCAAGCAGATATTCAAAAAAAAGAGAAATAAAAGAAAGCAAGCCCAAGGGAAAATTTCGTAAGGGAGTTACCTGCAACGGGATCCGCAGCTATGACCTCGACCACTGGAGGGTCGCTGGCGCCGTCCCTTGCCGGGGTAGCCTCCCTTGCCGGAGTGGCCTCCCTTGCCGGGGTGGCCTCCCTTGTCGGAGGGAGCTCCCTTGCCGGGGAGTTCTCCCTTGGCGGTGTAGTGGCAGCGGGCAGGATCTCGGAGGCGGCTTCCGAGCCCTCCTGATGAGGCTGCTCTGCTCCTGCACAAGCACACAATCAGAAATCAACGCATAAAGGGCACCCCTGCACGCCCAATAGTAAGAAGAAAACTGCATACTTACTCTGGGGGCTGTGCTGGGGGCTGCTCTGAGGGAGGGTTGCCGGGTCCGGCAAGGGAGTCTCGGACGCGTCCCCCGTCGCCACGAGAGAATCGTCCTCAACAACGACCATCGGGATCTTGGCCCTCTTCGCCGCTCTCTGGGCCAGCGTCCTGAAAAGGGAAGAGTCCAGAACGAAGCAAATCAGATTCAAGACGAAGCAATAAAATTGAAGAAATACAAGCACAATCTCGAGAAGCTTACTCTTCGCCTTCCTCCTCGGAGCTGGCGTGGAGAAGTCAAACTCGCCCGCCTCGGTGCGATGAGGCGGGGAGTGGGCTCTCTTGGCCGCTTGGCGGAGGCGCCGGGCGGCGGCTCGAGAAGATTCCGCCCAGCTTGTCGCTGCAGTTTGGGGGCGCTCCGCTGCAACCTCGCTTGCCGCGGTGGAGCGCGTCGGCCAGCTGCTTTGTGGGCGGTCTGCCGCCCGACTTCGTCTCCGACCTGCGGAGACGCCTCCTCGGCGGAGCAGGGCTCCCAGCGGCAAGTCGCTTGGCGGTGGGGAAGAAGCGCCCTCGGCGGGTCCACTCGACCCGGCCTCGGACCCGACAAGCTCGTCCTCGCCGGCGACCTCCCCTCGCTCGGCAAGGCTTGCCGCCTTCGCCGCCACCGCCTCCTCCACGGTGAACCCGAAGGCTCCAGCGGCAGCGGCTGCTGCCGCCTCCTCCACCCTGGTGGCGATCCTCGCCATCTCCTGGTCGGTGGTGTCGCGGGTGAGCCTCTTCTGCTCGTCGGCGCGGATCGGCACTTCTTGCAAATCATCGAAGAATTGCTGCACGATCTCGTCGGGGGGCTCCTGCCATGTTGGGACGATTCCGTGGGAGTCGCACAGTGGCATCATGGCGCGGATGCGGTCGAGCGCCGAGTTGTTGCACAATGGGACGACCCCCCGCGGCAACCTGAACCACTCTGGATGTTCGGGGTCGTTCTTGAACAGCTCGAGCAGCACTGAATCCAGCTCCATGACGGTGAAGTTCCAATTCAGGCCCGGACGCAGCCTCATGATGTCCGCCGCATTCTGGAACTCCCAAGCAGGCCTCCTCCTTTCCTGCAAGGGAGCGGCGCGGCGAATGAAGTCTGCGCAACCGCTTCCCATCACAACCCGGCAAGCCTGAGGCGCAGAATTCGGGTCACAGCTATCTTCAGCTTCGCATCCTCCGGCGCCAAGTTGCTCCAATCCCTGCCGTGCACTATTGGGGTTTGGCGCACGGCGGTGAAGGGCTGTGGGTTCTCCTCTACGACCCAGCACCAGTTGGCTCTCCACTCCTCCCACTTGTTCCGAAACTCCACCTCTAGGTAGGCCTCTTTCTTGCCGATCCTAGAGACCCAGGCTATCCCTCCGGCAAGTGGCTCTCCTCTCTAGACGCGGGAACAAAGAAATGGCGGAAGAGTGCCACGTTCGGGTGGACTCCGACAAAGTTTTCGCACAAATGAGCGAAAACGGCCATGGTCAAGATGGCGTTGGGGGTGAAATCAAGGAGGCGGAGGCTAAAGGTGTTCATTATGTCGCTAAAGAACTCGGAAAACGGTGGGCAAAGACCGCAATAGAAGAAAAGGGCGAAGAAAGGGTACCTGTTGAGGCCAAATCAGCGGCGAGGCGGGAAGCACCCTCGTCGCGGATGCGCCGCACGAGTCTCCGTCGACCGAAAAGGTAGAAGACGCCCCGCAGCTTCCGTGGCGCCGAGCTGCGGGGAAGATGGCTCGCTCCTTGCGCGGCCTTGAGCCGCTTGCCTCGGCCGACTTGACGCCCTTCTCCTTATCGGCCTTCGGAGCCATGGCGAGGAGGGCGGAGGAGGTCGACGGCGGTGAGTGTGCTTGCGGCGAAGGGCGGGGCACTGCTCTCTTCGCACCGGAGAAGAAGAGGGGAGCGGTGTGGTTTCTTGACAAGACAGCAATGGCGAGGGGTGGTCGGGCCTGCCTCTGTTTCCTCCGCTTATAAAGGGGAGGAGGGGGCGGACGTTCCGCTTATATTAATAAAGAACCCCCCACGACCGCGCCCATGATCTCTCGCACGACGCCACGTCCGGTGCGTGTCGTTAGTGGGGATCGTGGTGGGTCCGGGGCGAGTTGCGACGTGGTCGAGGCTGCGCTTGTCCGTGCACAGTTCTGGGCCTAGCCCGACAAGCGCTCGGCACCGTGTACGGCCCAGGCCCGGGGGCTCCTGTCGGTGTACTAGAGTAGGGGTACCCTAGTATCCCGTACTCGTGCCGCAGACGATTCTGACACCCATGACAAGGTTTGCCTCACACCGCCAATATCCTCCGTGGCTCCTTTGAAGCCATTCAAGAACAAAGTATTTGATTGAGAAGACAAGGCCCCGACAAGAGGAGCTTGTCGGGAAGGCCACTCCAGGCACGCAGAAAACAAGGCCCCGGCAAGAGGAGCTTGCCGGGAAGGCTCGGAGCGCGACAAGCCTCCGGGCGCGACAAGGATTCGGCCGCGGCAAGGAGCTTGCCACGGCATGCAACTTCTCTCCGTCTCCGCTCCAGCTCACCCAGCGACGTGTCGCCATGGGACCCTTGCCGTCAGAGTTAGGTATTTTGCACTGTACACTGTTCAAGTAGGTGTACCAACTCCTGTTTTTACATTTGTACCCCCGTCTATGTTGCCACCTGTCGGAGACCCCTTGAGCATATAAAAGGAGGCCCGAGTGCAACGTAGAAAGGGTTCGGTTCGGCTCGTTCGGTTCATTCGACCCACTCGAGACCAGAGACACTCACGCTAGGTTTTTGTAGCCTGCATTGCTCCCTGGCAAGAACACAATAGATCAAGCAAGCAGCAGTAGGAGTTTTATCTCTCCGGAGAGCTCCGAAGCTGGGTAAACTGCTCGTGTGCCTCGCCTCGATCCGCTCTTCGTGCGATCTCCGCCCCCCTCCGAACCACAAGGGGCCTGCTCCGCCGGCCCCATAGGTGTCCGTGGGTACGATCAGCCTCCCCGACACGGATTAAATGAAGATTGGCTAAGGACGAGGTGACGATGCGCATGGGAAATGGTTCCAAAGTCGATGTGATCGCCGTCGGCACACTACCTCCACATCTACCTTCGGGATTAGTTTTAGACCTAAATAATTGTTATTTGGTGCCAGCGTTGAGCATGAACATTATATCTGGATCTTGTTTGATGCGAGAAGGTTAATCATTTAAATCAGAGAATAATTATTGTTCTATTTATATGAGTAATATCTTTTATGGTCATGCACCCTTGATAAGTGGTCTATTTTTGTTGAATCTCGATTGTAGTGATACACATATTCATAATATTGAAGCCAAAGGATGCAAAGTTAATAATGATAGTGCAACTTATTTGTGGCACTACCGTTTAGGTCATATTGGTGTAAAGCGCATTAAGAAACTCCATGCTGATGGGCTTTTGGAATCACTTGATTATGAATCACTTGATGCTTGCGAACCATGCCTCATGGGCAAGATGACTAAAACTCCGTTCTCCGGAACAATGGAGCGAGCAACTGACTTGTTGGAAATAATACATACTGATGTATGCGGTCCGATGAGTGTTGAGGCTCGCGGCGGGTAACGTTATTTTCTGACCTTCATAAATGATTTAAGCAGATATGGGTATATCTACTTGATGAAACATAAGTCTGAAACATTTGAAAAGTTCAAAGAATTTTAGAGTGAAGTGGAAAATCATCGTAACAAGAAAGGAAAGTTTCTACGATCTGATCGTGGAGGAGAATATTTGAGTTATGAGTTTGGTCTTCATTTGAAACAATGTGGAATAGTTTCACAACTCACGCCACCTAGAACACCACAGCGTAATGGTGTGTCCGAATGTCGTACCCGTACTTTATTAGATATGGTGTGATCTATGATGTCTCTTACTGATTTACCGCTATCGTTTTGGGGTTATGCTTTAGAGACGGCTGCATTCACGTTAAATAGGGCACCATCTAAATCCGTTGAGACGACACCATATGAGCGAGTGGTTTGGCAAGAAACCCGTGTTGTCGCTTTCTTAAAGTTTGGGGCTCTTGGCTTATGTGAAAAAGCTTCAACCTGATAAGCTTGAACCCAAATCAAAGAAATGTGTCTTCATAGGATACCCAAAGGAGACTGTTGGGTACACCTTCTATCACATATCCGAAGGCAAGATATTCGTTGATAAGAATGGATCCTTTCTAGAGAAGGAGTTTCTCTCGAAAGAAGTGAGTGGGAGGAAAGTAGAACTTGATGAGGTAGTTGTACCTTCTCCCGAATTGGAAAGTAGTTCATCACATAAATCAGTTCCAGTGATTCCTACACCAATCAGTGAGGAAGCTAATGATGATGATCATGAAACTTCAGATCAAGTTACTACCGAACCTCGTAGGTCAACCAGAGTACGATCCGCACTGCAGTGGTACGGTAATCCTGTTCTGGAGGTCATGTTACTTGACCATGACGAACCTACGAACTATGAGGAAGCGATGATGAGCCCAGATTCCGCAAAATGGCTTGAGGCCATGAAATCTGAGATGGGATCCATGTATGAGAACAAAGTGTGGACTTTGGTTGACTTGCCCGATGATCGGCAAGCCATAGAGAATAAATGGATCTTCAAGAAGAAGACTGACGCTGACGGTAATGTTACTGTCTACAAAGCTCGACTTGTTGTGAAAGGTTTTCGACAAGTTCAAGGAGTTGACTACGATGAGACTTTCTCACCCGTAGCGATGCTTAAGTCTATCCGTATCATGTTAGTAATTGCCACATTTTATGATTATGAAATTTGGCAAATGGATGTCAAAACTGCATTCCTTAATGGATATCTTAAAGAAGAGTTGTATATGATGCAACCAGAAGGTTTTCTCGATCCTAAAGGTGCTAACAAAGTGTGCAAGCTCTAGCGATCTATTTATGGACTGGTGCAATCCTCTCGGAGTTGGAATATACGCTTTGATAGTGTGATCAAAGCATATGGTTTTATACAGACTTTTGGAGAAGCCTGTATTTACAAGAAAGTGAGTGGGAGCTCTGTAGCATTTCTAATATTATATGTGGATGACATATTGTTGATTGGAAATAATACAGAATTTCTGGACAGCATAAAAGGATACTTGAATATGAATTTTTTAATGAAAGACCTAGGTGAAGCTTCTTATATATTGGGCATCAAGATCAATAGAGATAGATTAAGACACTTAATTGGACTTTCACAAAGCACATACCTTGATAAAGTTTTGAAGAAGTTCAAAATGGATCAGTCAAAGAAAGGGTTATTGCCTGTGTTACAAGGTGTGAAGTTGAGTCGGACTCAATGCACGACCGCTGCAGAAGATAGAGAGAAAATGAAAGTCATTCCCTATGCCTCAGCCATAGGTTCTATCATGTATGCAATGTTGTGTACCAGACCTGATGTGTGCCTTGCTATAAGTTTAGCTGGGAGGTACCAAAGTAATCCAGGAGTGGATCACTAGACAGCTGTCAAGAACATCCTGAAATATCTAAAAAGGATTGACGATATGTTTCTTGTTTATGGAGGTGACAAAGAGCTTGTCATAAATGGTTACGTCGATGCAAGCTTTGACACTGATCCGGATGACTCTAAGTCACAAACCAGATACGTATTTGTATTGAATGGTGGAGCTGTCAGTTGGTGCAGTTCCAAGAAGAGCATCGTGGCGGGATCTACATGTGAAGTGGAGTACATAGCTGCTTTGGAAGCCGCAAATGAACGAGTCTGGATGAAGGAGTTCATATCCGATCTAGGTGTAATACCTAGTGCATGGGGTCCAATGAAAATCTTTTGTGACAATACTGGAGCAATAGCCTTGGCGAAGGAATCCAGATTCCACAAGAGAACCAAACACATCAAGAGACGCTTCAATTACATCCGTGATCAAGTCAAGGAGGGAGACATAGAGATTTGCAAAATACATACGGATCTGAATGTTGCAGACCCATTGACTAAGCCTCTTCCATGAGAAAAACATGATCAACACCAAGACTACATGGGTGTTAGAATCATTACTATGTAATCTAGATTATTGACTCTAGTGCAAGTGGGAGACTGAAGTAAATATGCCCTAGAGGCAATAATAAAGTTGTTATTTATATTTCCTTATATCATGATAAATGTTTATTATTCATGCTAGAATTGTATTAACCGGAAACTTAGTACATGTGTGAATACATAGACAAACAGAGTGTCCCTAGTATGCCTCTACTAGAATAGCTCGTTAATCAAAGATGGTTAAGTTTCCTAACCATAGACATGTGCTGTCATTTAATAAATGGGATCACATCATTAGAGAATGATGTGATGGACAAGACCCATCCGTTAGCTTAGCATTATGATCGTTTAGTTTTTTTGCTATTGCTTTCATCAAGACTTATACATATTCCTCTGACTATGATATTATGCAACTCCCGAATACCGGAGGAACACTTTTTGTGCTATCAAAAATCACAACGTAAATGGGTGATTATAAAGATGCTCTACAGGTGTCTCCGAAGGTGTTTGTTGAGTTGGCATAGATCGAGATTAGGATTTGTTGTTGGAAATATGCCCTAGAGGCAATAATAAAATGGTTATTATTATATTTCCTTGTTCATGATAATTTTCTATTGTTCATGCTATAACTGTATTAACCGGAAACCGTAATACATGTGTGAATACATAGACCACAACATGTCCCTAGTGAGCCTCTAGTTGACTAGCTCGTTGATCAATAGATGGTTGTGGTTTCCTGACCATGGACATTAGATGTCGTTGATAACGGGATCACATCATTAGGAGAATGATGTGATGGACAAGACCAAATCCTAAGCATAGCACAAGATCGTGTAGTTCGTTTGCTAGAGCTTTTCTAATGTCAAGTATCATTTCCTTAGACCATGAGATTGTGCAACTCCCGGATACCGTAGGAGTGCTTTGGGTGTATCAAACGTCACAACGTAACTGGGTGGCTATAAAGGTGCACTACAGGTATCTCCGAAAGTGTCTGTTGGGTTGGCACGAATCGAGACTGGGATTTGTCACTCCGTATGACGGAGAGGTAACTCTGGGCCCACTCGTTAATGCATCATCATAATGAGCTCAGTGTGACTAAGGAATTAGCCACGGGATCATGCATTACGGAACGAGTAAAGAGACTTGCCGGTAACGAGATAGAACGAGGTATGCGGATGCCGACGATCGAATCTCGGGCGAGTAACATACCGATAGACAAAGGGAATTGTATACGGGATTGATTGAATCCCCGACATCGTGGTTCATCCGATGAGATCATCGTGGAACATGTGGGAGCCAATATGGGTATCCAGATCCCGCTATTGGTTATTGGCCGGAGAGGTGTCTCGGTCATGTCTGCATGGTTCCCGAACCCGTACGGTCTACACACTTAAGGTTCCGTCACGCTAGAGTTGTAATGGGAATAGTATGTGGTTACCGATGGTAGTTCGTTGTCCCGGATGAGATCCTGGACTTCACTAGCAGTTCCAGAATGGTCCGGAGGTGAAGATCGATATATTGGACGAAGGGTATTGTAGTCCGGAAGTGTTCCGGGGGTATCAGGCTATGGCCAGCATGACCGAAAGGTGTTTTGGGGGCCCCGGCAAGTGTTGCAGGGCCTCATGGACCAAGGGGAGCGGGGCAAACCAGCCCACTAAGGGGCTGTGCGCCCCCACACCCTTTCCCACGTTGCTTGGGGAGGTGGGGCGCCTCCACCTGACTTGGGAGGCAAGCCTCCACCTGGCTTGGCTTGGGGGGCAAGTCTCCCTAGGGTTTTCCTAGGGAGATCCAATCTGCCCTGGCCGCCGCCCCCTAGGGGAAACCCTAGGGCGCCTTCCCCTCTCCCCTTCCCCCTATATATAGTGAGGGGATGGGAGGGCAGCCGTACCCCTTCCCTGGCGCAGCGCTGTCCCTCCTCCAACACCTCCTCCTCCTCTGTAGTGCTTGGCGAAGCCCTGCCGGAGAATCGCAAGCTCCACCATCACGCCGTCATGCTGCCGGAGCTCTCCCTCAACTTATCCTCTCCCCTTGATGGATCAAGAAGGAGGAGACGTCCCCGGGCTATACGTGTGTTGAACGTGGAGGCGCCGTCCGTTCGGCGCTAGATCAGATCTTCCACGATTTGAATCGCCGCGAGTACGACTCCATCAACCGCGTTCTTATAACGCTTCCGCTTAGCGATCTTCAAGGGTATGAAGATGCACTCCCTCTCTCTCGTTGCTAGCATCTCCTAGATTGATCTTGGTGACACGTAGGAAAATTTTGAATTATTACTACGTTCCCGAATAGTGGCATCAGAGCTAGGTCTATGCGTAGATTCTATGCACGAGTAGAACACAAAGTAGTTGTGGGCGATGATTTGGTCAATTTGCTTACTGTTACTAGTCTTATATTGATTTGGCGGCATTGCGGGATGAAGCGTCCCGGACCGACCTTACACGTACTCTTACGTGAGACTGGTTACACCGACGGACATGCACTTGATGCATAAGGTGGCTAGCGGGTGACTTTCTCTCCCACTTTAGTCGGATCGGATTCGATGAAGAGGGTCCTTATGAAGGGTAAATAGCAATTGGCATATCACCGTTATGGCTTTTGCGTAGGTAAGAAACGTTCTTGCTAGAAACCCCTAGCAGCCACGTAAAACATGCAACAACAATTAGAGGGCGTCTAACTTGTTTTTGCAGGGTATGCTATGTGATGTGATATGGCCAAAAGGATGTGATGAATGATATATGTGATGCATGAGATTGATCATGTTCTTGTAATAGGAATCACGACTTGCATGTCGATGAGTATGACAACCGGCAGCAGCCATATGAGTTGTCTTAATTTATTGTATGACATGCGAGTCAATGTAAACGCCATGTAATTACTTTACTTTATTGCTAACCATTAGCCATAGTAGTAGAAGTAATAGTTGGTGAGACAACTTCATTAAGACACGATGATGGAGATCATGATGATGGAGATCATGGTGTCATGCCGGTGACGAAGGTGATCATGCCACGCCTCGAAGATGGAGATCAAAGGCGCAAGATGATATTGGCCATATCATGTCACTTTATGATTTGCATGTGATGTTTGGCATGTTTACATCTTATTTTCTTAGAACGACGGTATCATAAATAAGATGATCCCTCACTAAAATTTCAAGAAATGTGTTTCCCCTAACTGTGCACCGTTGCGAAGGTTTGTTGTTTCGAAGCACCACGTGATGATCGGGTGTGATATATTCTAACGCTCGCATACAACGGGTGTAAGCCAGATTTACACATGCGAAACACTTAGGTTGACTTGACGAGCCTAGCATGTACAGACATGGCCTCGGAACACAAGAGACCGAAAGGTCGAACATGAGTCGCATAATAGATGCGATCAACATGGAGATGTTCACCATTGATGACTAGTCCGTCTCACGTGATGATCGGACAGGGCCTAGTCGATTCGGATCATGTAGCACTTAGATGACTAGAGGGATGTCTATCTGAGTGGGAGCTCATTAAATAATTTGATTAGATGAACTTAATTATCATGAACATAGTCTAAATTGTCTTTGCAAATTATGTTGTAGATTAATGGCTCACGCTTTAGCTCCCTGTTTTAATACGTTCCTAGAGAAAGACTAAGTTGAAAGATATTGTAAGCAATTGTGCGGACTAGGGTCGTAGTCTGAGGATTGTCCTCACTGCTACACAGAAGGCTTTTGTCCTTGATGCACTTCTCGATGTGCCAACCCCTCTAGCGTCGTCTGTGGATGTTGTGAACATCTGGCAGACACGTTCTTATGACTACCTGATAGTTTAGTGCGCCATGCTTTACAGCTTAGAATCGGGGCTCCAAAGGCGTTTTCAATGCCATGGAACATATGAGATGTTACAAGAGCTAAAATTGGTATTTCAGGCTCATGCCCGTGTTGAGAGGTTTGAGACCTCTGACAAGATCTTTGCCTACAAGACGGAGGAGAATAGCTCAGCCAGTGAGCATGTTCTCAGAATGTCTGGGTACTTCAATCGCTTTAATCAAGTGGGAGTTAATCTTCCAGATAAGAGAGTGATGAACAAAGTTCTCCAGTCACTATCACCAAGCTACTAGAGTTTTGTGATGAACTATACATGCAAGGGAAGATGATCCCGGAGCTGTTGTTAAATGCGTGCTTAAGGCCGTGAAGGTAGAAATCAAGAAGGAGCATCAAGTGTTGATGGTTAACAAGACCAGTGGTTTCAAGAAGGGCAAGGGCAAGAAGGGAAGCTTCATGAATGGCAAGCCAGTTGCCGCTCCAGTGAAGAAACCCATGAACCCAAACCCGAGACGAAGTGCTTCTATTAGGGGAACGGTCACTGGTAGCGGAACTGCCTCAAATACTTGGTAGATAAGAAGGCTGGCAACTTCAACAAAAGTATATTTGATATATGTGTTATTGATGTGTACCTTACTAGTACTCCTAGTAGCACATGGGTATTAGATACCGGTTCAGTTGATGATATTGGTAACTCGAAACAAAAGCTACGGAATAAAGGAGACTAGCTAAGGGCGAGGTGATGATATGTGTTGGAAGTGTTTCCAAGGATGATATGATCAGCATCGCACGCTCCCTCTACTTTCGGGATTAGTGTTGAACCCAGATAAATGTTGTTTGCATTGGTGTCTGCATTGAGCATGAACATGATTAGATCATGTTTATTGCAATACGGTTATTCATTTAAGTCAGAGAATAATGGTTATTCTGTTTACATGAATAATACCTTCTATGGTCATGCACCCAATGTGAATGGTTTATTGAATCTCGGTCGTAGTGATACACATGTTCATAACACTGATGACAAAAGATGTAGAGTTGATAATGATAGTACCACTTTCTTGTGGCACTGCCGCTTAGGTCATATTGGTGTAAAGCGCATGAAGAACCTCCATGCTAATGGACTTTTGGAGTCACTTGATTTTGAATCACCTGACACATGCGAACCATGCCTCATAGGCAAGATGACTAAAACCCCGTTTTCTGGAACAATGGAACGGGCACGTGACTTGTTGGAAATCACACATGCTGATGTGTGTGGTCCGATGAGTGTTGAGCATGCAGTGGATATCATTATTTTCTCACCTTCACCGATGAATTGAGTAGATATGGGTATATTTACTTAATGAAGCATAAGTATGAAACATTTGAAAAGTTCAAGCAATTTCAAAGTGAAGTTGAGAATCATCATAACAAGAAGATCAAGTTCCTACGATCTGATCAAGGGGAGAGTATCTGAGTTATGAGTTTGGCAATCACTAAAGACAAGGTGGAACCGTTTCACAGTTGACGCCACCTGGAACACCATAGCGTAATGGTGTGTCCGAACGTCGTAATCACATCCTATTGGATATGGTGCGATCTATGATGTCTCTTACCGATCTACCGCTATCATTTTGGGTTTATGCATTAGAGACAATTACATCCACTTTAAATAGGGCACCATCTAAGTCCATGGAGAAGACAACGTATGAACTATATATGGTTTAACAAGAAACCTAAGTTGTTGTTTCTTAAGGTTTGGGTCTATGATTCTTATGTCGATAGGCTTCGGCCAGAAAAGCTCGAACCCAAAGCAGAAAATTGTGTCTTCATAGAATACCCAAACAAGACGATTGGGTATACCTTCTATCTCAGATCTGAAGGCAAAGTGTTTGTCGCTAGGAACAGGTCCTTTCTCGAGAAAGAGTTTCTCTCGAAAGAATTGAGTGAGAGGAAGATAGAACTTGATGAGGTTGTTGAACCTTCACTTCAATCAGAGAGTAGCGCAGCACAAAAAGATGTTTTTGTGGCACTTGCATCATTTGAAGAGAAAGCTAATGATGACGATCATGGAGTTTCATATCAAGTTACTATCGAGCCTCGTAGGTCTACAAGGGTGTGTACAACTTCTGAGTGGTAACCCTGTCTTAAAGGTCATGTTGTTGGACAACGATGAACCTATGAGCTATGGAGAAGCGATGGTGGGCCCAGATTCCAACAAATGGCTAGGAGCCATGAAATCCGATATAGGATCCATGCATGAGAACAAAGTATGGACTTTGGTGGACTTGCCCGATGATCGGCAAGCCATTGAGAATAAATGGATCTTTAAGAAGGAGACATACGTTGATGGTAATGTCACCATTTATGAAGCTCGACTTGTCTCAAAGAAGTTTCCGACAAGTTCAAGGAGTTGACTGTGATGAGACTCTCTCAATCATAGCGATGCTCAAGTCTGTTAGAATTATGTTAGCAGTTGCTGCGTTTGATTTACGAAATCAGGCAGATGGATGTCAAAACAAAGTTTCCTTGATGGTTTCCATGAGGAAAGGTTGTATGTGATACAACCAGAAGGTTTTGTCAATCCTAAGGATGCTAAAAGGTATGCAAACTCCAGCGATCCTTCTATGGACTAGAGCAAGCATCTTGGAGTTGGAACATACGCTTTGATGAGGTGATCAAAGTTTTGGGGTTTATACAAAGTTTGCAAGAAACTTGTATTTGCAAGAAAGTGAGTGGTAGCACTGCAACATTTTTGATAAGTATATGTGGATGACAGGCTGTTGATCAGAAATGATGTAGAATTTATGGAAAGCATAAAGGGTTGTTTGAATGGAGTTTTTCAAAGGAAGACCTGTGTAAAACTGCTTACATATTGGGTATCAAGATCTATAGAGATAGATCAAGACGCCTGATAAGATTTTCACAGAGCACATACCTTGACGTGATTTTGAAGGAGTTCAAAATGGATCGATCGAAGAAGGAGTTCTTGCCTGAGTTGTAAGGTGTGAAGTTAAGACTTAAAGCTCGACCACGGCAGAAGAAAGAGAAAGGACGAAGGTCGTCCCCTATGCCTTAGACATAGGCTCTATTCGACATGCCATGCTATGTACTGCACCTGATATGTGCCTTGCCACGAGTCTGGCAAGGGGGTACAAAAGTGATCCGGGAATGGATCATTAGACAGCCGTCAAAATTGTCCTTAGAGGAATAAGGAAATGTTTCTCAGTTTTGGAGGTGATAAAGAGTTCGGCGTAAAGGGTTACATCGATGCAAGCTTTAACACCTATCCGGATGACTCTGAGTAGCAAACCGGATACGTATAGTGGAGCAACCATTTGGAATAGCTCCAAGTGGAGCGTGGAAGCAGCATCTACGATATAACATAGAGATTTGCGAAGTACATACGGATCTGAATGTTGCAGACCCATTGACTAAAACCTCTCTCACAAGCATAACATGATCAAACCCTAGAACTCATTGAGTCTTAATCACATGGTGATGTGAACTAGATTATTGACTCTAGTAAACTCTTTGGGTGTTAGTCACATGGCGATGTGAACTATGGGTGTTCGATTCATCACGATGTAACTAGATTATTGACTCTATTGCAAGTGGGAGACTGTTGGAAATATGCCCTAGAGGCAATAATAAAATGGTTATTATTATATTTCCTTGTTCATGATAATTGTCTATTGTTCATGCTATAATTGTATTAACCGGAAACATTAATACATGTGTGAATACATAGACCACAACATGTCCCTAGTGAGCCTCTAGTTGACTAGCTCGTTGATCAATAGATGGTTGTGGTTTCCTGACCATGGACATTAGATGTTATTGATAACGGGATCATATCATTAGGAGAATGATGTGATGGACAAGACCCAATCCTAAGCATAGCACAAGATCGTGTAGTTCGTTTGCTAGAGCTTTTCTAATGTCAAGTATCATTTCCTTAAACCATGAGATTGTGCAACTCCCGGATACCGTAGGAGTGCTTTGGGTGTATCAAACGTCACAACGTAACTGGGTGGCTATAAAGGTGCACTACAGGTATCTCTGAAAGTGTTTGTTGGGTTGGCACGAATCGAGACTGGGATTTTTCACTCCGTATGACGGAGAGGTATCTCTGGGCCCACTCGTTAATGCATCATCATAACGAGCTCAATGTGACTAAGGAGTTAGCCACGGGATCATGCATTACGGAATGAGTAAAGAGACTTGCCGGTAACAAGATTGAACGAGGTATGGGGATACCGACGATCGAATCTCGGGCAAGTAACATACCGATAGACAAAGGGAATTGTATACGGGATTGATTGAATCCCCGACATCGTGGTCCATCCAATGAGATCATCATGGAACATGTGGGAGCCAATATGGGTATCCAGATACCGCTATTGGTTATTGGCTGGAGAGGTGTCTCGGTCATATCTGCATGGTTCCCGAACCCGTAGGGTCTACACACTTAAGGTTCGGTCACGCTAGAGTTGTAATGGGAATAGTATGTGGTTACCGAAGGTAGTTCGGAGTCCCGGATGAGATCCCGGACGTCACGAGGAGTTCCGGAATGGTCCGGAGGTGAAGATCGATATATTGGATGAAGGGTATTGGAGTCCGGAAGTGTTCCAGGGGTACCAGGCTATGACCAGCATGACCGAAAGGTGTTTCGGGGGCCCCGGCAAGTGTTGCAGGGCCTCATGGGCAAAGGGCAGGGGGAAAACCAGCCCACTAAGGGGTTGTGCGCCCCCACACCCTTTCACACGTTGCTTGGGGAGGTAGGGCGCCTCCACCTGACTTGGGAGGCAAGCCTCCACCTGGCTTGGCTTGGGGGGGCAAGTCTCCCTAGGGTTTTCCTAGGGAGATCCAATCTGCCCTGGCCGCCGCCCCCTAGGGGAAACCCTAGGGCGCCTTCCCCTCTCCCCTTCCCCTATATATAGTTAGGGGGTGGGAGGGCAGCCGTACCCCTGCCCTGGCGTAGTCCTCTCCCTCCTCCAACACCTCCTCCTCCTCCGTAGTGCTTGGCGAAGCCCTGTCGGAGAACCACAAGCTCCACCACCACGTCGTCGTGCTGCCGGAGCTCTCCCTCAACTTCTCCTCTCCCCTTGCTGCATTAAGAAGGAGGAGACGTCCCCGGACTATACGTGTGTTCAACGCGGAGGCGCCGTTCGTTCGGCGCTAGATCGGATCTTTCGCGATTTGAATCGCCGCGAGTACGACTCCATCAACCTCGTTCTTGTAACGCTTCCGCTTAGCGATCTTCAAGGGTATGAAGATGCACTCCCTCTATCTCGTTGCTAGCATCTCCTAGATTGATCTTGGTGACACGTAGGAAAATTTTGAATTATTACTACATTCCCCTACATTTGTACTCCGTGTATCGGAGAGGTATCTCTGGGCCCTCTCGGTAATGCACATCACTATAAGCCTTGCAAGCAATGTGACTAATGAGTTAGTTGTGGGATGATGCATTACAGAACGAGTAAAGAGAGTTGCCGATAACGAGATTGAACTAGGTATGATAATACCGACGATCGAATTTCGGGCAAGTAACATACCGATGACAAAGGGAATGACGTATGTTGTTATGCGGTTTGACTGATAAAGATCTTCGTAGAATATGTAGGAGCCAATATGAGCATCCAAGTTCCTCTATTGGTTATTGGCCGGAGATTTGTCTCGGTCATGTCTACCTAGTTCTCGAACGCGTAGGGTCCGTACGCTTAACGTTCGATGACGATTTGTATTATGAGTTATGTGTTTTGATGACCGAAGTTTGTTCGGAGTCCTGGATGAGATCATGGACATGACGACGAGTCTCGAAATGGTCGAGAGGTAAAGATTGATATATTTGACGAAGGTATTCGGACAACGGAAAGGTTTTGGGACATTTCGGATATTTATCGGGGAACCGAGGGGTCACCGGAACCCCCCGGGGAAGTTATGGGCCTTAATGGGCCATAAGGGAGTAGGAGAGGGCAGCCCACAGGGTGGCACCCCCCTCCCCCAAGGGAGTCTGAATTGGACTAAGGGGAGGGGCGCGGCCCCCTCTTTCCTCTCCCTCTCCCTCTCCTTCCCTCCTTCCCCTTCTTGGAATAGGAAAGGGAGTCCAACTAGGATTGGGAATCCTAGTTGGACTCCCCCTTGGGGCGCCCCCTCATGGCCACCGGCCTCCTCCCTCTCCTCCTTTATATACGGGGGCGGGGGGAACCCCAAAGACACAACAATTGTTTCTTAGCCGTGTCCGGTGCCGCCCTCCACAGTTTACCACCTCAGTCATATTGTCGTAGTGCTTAGGCGAAGCCCTGCGTGGATCACATCACCATCACCGTCGCCACGCCGTCGTGCTGACGGAACTCTCCCTCGACCCTCTACTGGATCAAGAGCTCGAGGGACGTCATCGAGTTGAATGTGTGCTGAACACGGAGGTGTCGTACGTTCGGTACTTGGATCGGTTGGATCGTGAAGACATTCGACTACATCAACCGCGTTAACTAAACGCTTATGTTTTCGGTCTACGAGGGTACGTGGACACACTCTTCCCTCTCGTTGCTATGCATCTCCTAGATAGATCTTGCGTGTGCGTAGGAATTTTTTTAAATTACTACGTTCCACAACAGCAATGAATAATCAATCTGGTGGATGTGTTGATGTTCATACGGCAGAATCTTTGGCCTTACGATATGGTCTGAATCTAGCCCAAACCTTTGGATGCTCAAAGTTTATTGTTAACTCAGATAATTCTGATGTTAAAACTTGCAATGCAAGAAGGTGGCAATTTCTCAAGGTTCGCGGCTACCATTATTGATGGTTGTTATCATATGGCTCGGGATTTTTCTCATGTTCATTGTGAGCATTGTCATAGAGAAGGCAATAGCATAGCTCATGAATTTGCTAGAATTGCTAAATTTCTACACCTAGTATCTGGTTTGATGAGCCTCCTAGTGCCATCACCCCTATGCTTGTATGCGATGGTACTTTGATTACTGCTCCCTCCGTGCTAAAAGAAGTGTTGTGGTTTTAGTTTAAATTTTAAACTAAAACCATGACACTTATATTAGGAGGGGGTACTTAATAAAGGGGTGTTGAGATGTCAAAAGAAAAACAGCCATTACTATGGTGTATTCTCTTTGCAACCGGCTAGCGACCGACCAATTGACTAAATTTTCAATTTGGTCAGTCATTTTTTTTATCCAGTCTAGGATTAAAGGCTCGGGATTAAAAATCAAGCGAGGGAACTACTGAAGGCATGCATGCGATTGGGAATAAAAGTGAATAGTACATGCACGCATGCAAGCGAGCATGTGCTCATTGTGTTTGACGTAACAACTTTATGAAACACAGCTTTCACTTTTTTTATTACGCTAACAAGCATTATTTCACTATTTTCTAAAGAACAAACGTCACAACTAAAAAAACACTTTCATTTTCTTAACTTTACTGATTTAGGATGGGCCTTTAAGAGCAACTCTAGTAGACCCTGCAAAACGGCCCGGCCCGCAAAATAACCGCCAAATTGCGGGTCGGGGTCAGAAAATCTGCACGACTAGACCCCGCATCCCGCACCGGCCCGCAAATTTTTCTGCGTGGCGCGGCAAATCTTCTCCCCCAACCTCTATCATCAAGGGCTGGGAGGCCGACCCGAGCTCAACCCCTATCCGGCGCGAGATTTGGCGGGAGGGACATTATCGCGCTCCCTTTCCCGCTCCCCACACCCTCCGCCACCATTGCCCCCCCCCTCCGCATAGCTCGGCTGCTCCTCCCGGTCGTCCCTCGCCGCCATGGGCGACCCCATGATGTCCCCGTCACCGCCGTCAGGTCGCGCCGCCTATACATGGCGACCAGGACCGAATGGATCTAGCGCTACGTGCTCGGTGTCATCCTGGATCGATGTCTTGACACAAAGACAAGATGCCGAAGGATTTATAGCAGAGTAGCAATCACACACTTATTACATCGTTGTCCACAAGGGAACTTAACATAATAATATGGCTTAAGGCCATCTAATAATAACAGCGGAAGGCTTGGAAAACGAGTGAGTCCATCAACTCCAGTGACATCACCGAGTATAGAACCACGACCTAACACCTTACTGCGTAAATGCGAAAAGTCTGCAACATGAAAAGTTGCAGCCAACGGGTCAGCACATGGAATATCTTTGGCAATGTAACACATAGAGAACAATGAAGCAACAAGCCTACACTACATGCATATATGGCTGGTGGTAAGGCTCTCTGATTTACATTTTTGCATAAAGCTGATTTTTCCCTACATCAAAGGAATAATTTTATTTAACTATCATGGTGGTTGTTAAACATTGAAGATGGTTGACAGCATCCTCAATCCCAATTAAAAGTACTCATTAAAAACCCAATACATTTATTTAGAAGTAACATGTTGAGATTCACATGATAATCAAGTACCGGATACTCAAATTGTCCATAACCGGGGACACGGCTAATCATGATTAGTTTATACACTCTGCAGAGGTTTAGCACTTTTCCCCACAAGACTCGATCGCCTCCGCTTGGTTCTCGCACTACATGGTGTTTGAGAAGCGGATGACCGAGACATAGTCTTTCGGGCGCTAGCACCTTACATGTGGGTAGACCGTACCAACCTACATCCCCTACATCGGCTAGCCTACCCGTAAGAGTTCGCACAACTTAGTCAACTACGCCATGAGCCCATAATTGGCTTGTGGCTGCACACGGAAGTTTCGAGTTTGAATAATCTTATGATCCCTTAGAGCACAGGTGGCGGTCCGAAGAAATACAGGCAAGTCCTGATAGAAACCAGTGCCTCAATCCACCCGGATGTGTGTTTAAGTTGCCACCTTAGATAAACCATTAATTATCAATCTCACATCTGTCATGGATATTCACTCAAACCCAATCCACGTCTACTAGCATAGCATGGCATAATAAGCAAACGTAGAAGTAACTCCCAAGGGTTTGATAATAAAACAGGTAATAGGTACTACCTCAATCTACTTCCCAATCCCACAATTTGATTAGATCCTAATCATGCAAGTGTTTGAGGGTTTGATCTAATGCATAAAAACTGGGTAGTAGAAAAAGTATGATCAAAGTGTTACTTGCCTTGCTGATGATCCGCGAGTCCTAGAGATCCGAAATAACAAGCGGCGCACTCCGGGTGATCTAACGCAGACAAACAACAAGCATACAATAAGTACTCATCTAATGCACAGGGAAATCTCGAATAAAAGATCTAACCAGATAGTTCAACTTAAGAACCCTGGTTGCAAAAGAATCGAATCAAATAAAGCATCGAAAGTCGGAACTCGAGAGAGCGACTCGGTTTAGCGATCTGAAATTAGGTCAAAATTTCACAGTAGCAAAACTCTGTGAAAGTAGGGTAATCGAACGGCGGTTTCGTTCACGAAACTCAGTGCGCTTGAATCACGATTAGATAAACGAGCGAGAAATAAAACAGTTTTGAAAATCAGATCTGAAATCAAATCAGAAAATAACGGATTAATTACGATTAAAAAGAAAAACGACGAACGAGTTAAAAAGTGAGCGTTCGTTAACAGAACGAATCTAACGAACGCGTTCATCGAAACGAACGGTTCGGTGAACGTTCGTTAAATAAGAAAACCGAATAAAATAAAACCAATCTAGTTTTTTTTTTTAAAAAAAAATAGAACATATTTTATTTTATTTTTAAAATAAACCGGACGGTTCGAGGGGATAAACCGAATCGGCGAGGCGGCGGTGGCTACCTCGGTGATCGCCGAGCTCTCGGGGCTCCGTTGGGCGGCGGGGTCGGGAGGCGAGGCGGCGGGGTCCACGGCGGTCGGCGTCGGCGGCGTCCCACCAGGCCGGCGTCAGGCGGGCGGGTGGCGGTCGGCTCGTGAGTGGGGTTTGGGGTGAGAGAGAGGTCCGGGGTTATAAAGGGAGGGCGCGGTGGCTTGGAGGGAGGTCGAGGGGAGCCGGGTCCGGCAGACTCGGAGGCGAGGGCGGCGGGCTTTCGTCTGGCGGGACACCCAAGCGGGCGCGGCGGCGAGGGAGGAGGCGGAGGTGGGCAGGCGGCCTGGCCTGGCTGCTTGGGCAGTGGGCCTCGATCCAGGGGCGCTGTTTTTTTTTAAATAAAATTAAAACAAAACAAATAAAATAAATATCAAATGAACTCCAAATTAATTAAAACAAATTTTCCCCGACTCCTAAAAATGAGTCGAACAAAATGAACTTTAAAAACAATATACATGCATAAAATTTTAAAATGCTCATTTTGCCTAAGCAAAATAAATCTTCCAAAACCAAATTTGGTTTATTTATAATATCTTCATTTTTCCTATTTGTGTGGGAAAGTCATATTATTCCCTCTCGAAATATTTTTATAGGAAAACTTTATGAAGATAATTAAATAAATCAAATGATCCTATTTTCAAAATTTGGAAAATCCCAAATATGAAAATAATGAAACTTCCAACTCTCTCCGAGGGTCCTTGAGTTGCATGAAATTTCTAGGATCGAAAAATGCGAGAAAAATATGATATGCATGATGACCTAATGTATAACATTCCAAATTGAAAATTTGGGATGTTACAAACCTACCCCTTAAGATGAATCTAAGCCCTCGAGATTCGGGTTAACTAGAAAATAGGTGAGGGTGGTCCTTGAGCAAAACTTCCTCTCTTTCCTGTGTGGCTTCATCCTCGGTGTGGTGGCTCCTTTGAACTTTGCAAAACTTGATAACCTTGCTGCGGGTAACTCTGTGGCATAATCGAGAATCTTAACCGGTTTTCCTCATATGTCAAGTCATCCTTCAATGAATTGCTTCCAATGGTACAAAGTATCTCTTAACGGTACCTCTGCTATCTCGGGTGACATTTCTTCAATCGAGAAACATGGAATACATCATGAACTCCTGACAGTCCTTCCGCAATTCCAACTTATAAGCAACTTCTCCCATGCGTTGCAAAATCTTATATGGTCCAACGAAGCGAGGTGCTAACTTTCCTTTAACTCCAAAACGCTTAACTCCTCGGCGGGGATACTCTTAGATATACTGTCTCCAACTTCATACTCAATCGCTGCGCTTTGAATCGGCATAGCTCTTTTGTGCGGACTGGGCTATCTTGAGCCTGTCTCGAATCAACTTAACTTTCTGTTCGCACTCCTTAATCAAATCTGGTCCGAACAATGGCGATCTCCGGTTTAGATCCCATGACAACGGTGTCCTGCACCTTCTTCCATACAAAGCTTCGAAGGTGCCATCTTCAAACTGGTTTGGTAATCGTTGTTGTAGGAGAATTACGCATCTGACAAATTATCATCCCAACTAGATCCATAATCTAGTGCACAAGCTCTTAGCATGTCCTCCAAAATCTGATTGACTCTCTCACCGTCCATCGGTCTGTGGGTGGAAAGGCATCTTTGAATTCCAATCTAGTTCCCAATGTTTTCGTGCAACCTGGTTCCAAAATTTGAAGTAAATTGGGTTCCTCTGTCGACACGATGCTCCTCGGAACTCCGTGTAAGCATACAATTCTGGTCATGTATATCTTTGCCAACTTAGCACTGCTATAGGTAGTCTTATTTGGAATGAAATGGGCTACCTTGGTCAAACGGTCGACTATGACCCAAATCGAGTCATATCCTGAACGGTCTTTGGCAAACCTGTGATGAAATCCATGCCTAGTTTATCCCACTTCCATTCGGGTATTGGCAACGGTTGTAACAATCCTGCGGGCTTCATGTACGGTCGCTTCGATATCGGGCCTGTTCCTGGCAACAGCTCGATCAAAAACTCAATGTCTCTATCCGGTGGCATTCCTGGCAACTCTTAGGAAATACATCAGATAATCCTTCACCACCGGTACTTCTTCCTGTACCACTCTTGATAAGCAATTAACTTGTGCTCTCCTCGGCTCGTCTTGGTGATACGTATAATCCTTCTTCCTTCGTGTGGTGAGCAAAATTGACCTTGCGGTACAATCTATGTTTCCTCCATACTTTGATAACCAATCCATTCCTAATATCACATCCAATCCTTGGGATTCCGTAACTATTAGGTGCGAGGGAAAACATAGTGTCCAATCCTTAGTGGCGGTCGATCACACCATTTACTAGCCATGTACTCTGCTCCGGTGAGGTTACTAGCATGGGTGACCTAAGGGCTTGGGTTGGTAACTTGTACTTATCCACAAATCCCTTGATATGTATGAATGCGATGCACCGATGTCGAAAAAGAACAACTGCGATAAATGACTTAACCAAAAACTTACCGATTCTTTGCATCGGGCTGATCTTCAACCTCCTCCACATCAATGTGGTTCACATCCCCTGTTGAAAGGGTTGGGCTTCTTTCGAGCTTCCATTGCCATTTCCATTCTCGCCTTCGGGCGATCATTTGCATAGTGCCCGATCTTGCGGCACTTAAAGCAAATAACATGACTCAGTCTACTTTGGATGGTGTTGACGGGTTGGTGCGATTCTGTCCGTTGCTTCCTCCATTCCGTTCCCATTCTTGGTGCTGTTATGGTTATGCGAATTACTTCCTCCATGGGTATCTTTGAAACTGAATTCCTGATTTAGGGGTATAACGAGGTTTCTGCGAGCTCGAGTTATACTTCCCTTGTCCATACTTCCGCTTGCAGTTCTCAATTTGTCTGCTTTCCTTCAATCATGAGAGCTCGGTCTACTAACTCCTGGTAGTTATTGAACTGGCTACCATCAACGGCATCTTGAACTCATCATTCAGTCCTTCTAGAAACTTCTCCCGCTTAGTCGCATCCGTAGTAACGCGTCATCAGGGCATAACGTGCTAATTTGCTAAAGTCATCCACGTCTTGCCAACAGTCCTTCCTCCTTGGCGTAAGTTGCGAAACTCACGCTTCTTCATGGCCATAGCTCCTGTGAAACATGGGCGGTCTTGAAAAGCTTCTTGGAACTGATCCCATGTGACGGTGTCTCTGAGGTAAGTGGGCATAAAATTCTCCCACCATCTTTGCTGGGTCCTTCAAGTCGATGCGCTGCAAACTTCACTCTTTCTCCATCCGTGCATCCTGCGATGGTCAACTCCTTCCTATCTTGCGGAGCAGTCATCTGCTACAATCGGCTCGGTGCTCTTTGGAATACACCGAGTTCAGTCTAAGGAAGCGAGTCGGATGATCCGCAGTGGTGGTGGCGGTGGGTTGTTGTTGTTGTTCTGCACCAATGTTTGAATCGGGGTATTCTGCTTTGGATCAATTGGGTGATCTCTGGCGGGAAAAGCGAATCCGAATTGGCGTCTCGGAGGCATCGATGGGTTTAGAAAAGATGAGAATTTAGAATAGAATGAGGTCTAAGGGAATCACTACCCAAATGCACATGAGCAAATACACACAAAATCACTTCACTCAATCAAACAAAGGCTTACAACGATCTAACTATCGCAAAAGTGCGTGTACTATAATGTTTACATGGAGGGAATGCTACTAATATGTGGGGGACTTCTACTAATTTGAACCGGTGGAAGACTCCATGATGTCTGCTCCAACCGTCTTCAAAGTCGGGTTCACTTGGATCCGAATCGGTGTAAATCGATGTTGATGTAGTCGCTTGGGTAATGGACATACTGGTCTTCATTCCTGAGCGCCAACTTCTTCTTGAGTTCTTCAACCTCGTACTTAAGATCGTTATTGTGTTTTGCTAGAGCTACGATCTCGTCCATATAGTCCTTGCGAGTTGTCTTGAGTTCTTCTTCAAGTTCGATGATCCTTCCCTTTGCATTCTGCAACTCCAACATATCATTGCACATCTGATTCTCCTGGCGTCGAATGTCTTTGGTTTAACTCCTGGATAAATGCTGCAATGGATCTATCCTTCTTAGTGTTGACGACGTCCCAATTGTCGTCTCGGCGTCCGCAAATCTGGTAGATGGTGTCCTTGAGGTCTTCTTGGTAAACTTCTCCAATGCGTCCCATGGTGATGTGAGCTGCCATGCTCTTTCCCAGACTCCAAGTTGGTGCACTGAAAACACTATCTATAGGCTTGGTGATTGGGGCGAATGTCCTTCTGGAGCGTGAGCATGAATCTTCCAGTAGCTCCTCTTGAGAGTGGGCGTTGAAAGTTCGGTGAAGCTTGGTAATCCAATGTTCAGGTACTTGGTAACTTCCTTCAAGTGAAATCCAAAAGGTGTGCCTTCATCTGGTTGGGTGTACTTGATCTTCGCGTCCGTCATCCTAAAGAGAGTAGAAAAGATGAGAATTTAGAAAATGAGAAGAGAATAGTGATCTATGGCTTTATCTTAGTGGTCGTGTCCTATAGTCAGCGTGTGCTCTGATACCATTCTCTGTCGCGACCAGACCGAATGGATCTAGCGCTACGTGCTCGATGTCATCCACTGGATCGATGTCTTTGACCTGACAAGATGCCGAAGGATTTATAGCGAGTAGCAATCACACACTTATTACATCGTTGTCCACAAGGGAACTTAACATAATAATATGGCTTAAGGCCATCTAATAATAACAATGGAAGGCTTGGAAAGCGAGTGAGTCCATCAACTCCAGCCGCATCACTGAGTATAGAACCACGACCTAACACCTTACTAAATAAATGCGAAAAGTCGCAACATGAAAAGTTGCAGCCCGAAAACCAAGACATGGAATATCTTTGGCAATGTAACACATAGAGAACAATGAAGCAACAAGCCTACACTACATGCATATATGGCTGGTGGTAAGGCTCTCTGATTTACATTTTGCATAAAGCTGATTTTTCCCTACATCAAAGGAATAATTTTATTTAACTATCATGGTGGTTGTTAAACATTGAAGATGGTTGACAGCATCCTCAATCCCAATTAAAAGTACTCATTAAAAACCCAATACATTTATTTAGAAGTAACATGTTGAGATTCACATGATAATCAAGTACCTGGGATACTCAAATTGTCCATAACCGGGACACGGCTAATCATGATTAGTTTATACACTCTGCAGAGGTTTAGCACTTTTCCCCACAAGACTCGATCGCCTCCGCTTGGTTCTCGCACTACATGGTGTTTGAGAAGCGGATGGCCGAGACATAGTCTTTCGAGCGCTAGCACCTTACATGTGGGTAGACCGTACCAACCTACATCCCCTACATCAGCTAGCCTACCCGTAAGAGTTCGCACAACTTAGTCAACTACGCCATGAGCCCATAATTGGCTTGTGGCTGCACGGAAGTTTCCAGTTTGAATAATCTTATGATCCCTTAGAGCACAGGTGGCGGTCCGAAGAAATACAGGCAAGTCCTGATAGAAACCAGGTGCCTCAATCCACCCAGATGTGTGTTTAAGTTGCCACCTTAGATAAACCATTAATTATCAATCTCACATCTGTCATGGATATTCACTCAAACCCAATCCACGTCTACTAGCATAGCATGGCATAATAAGCAAACGTAGAAGTAACTCCCAAGGGTTTGATAATAAAACAGGTAATAGGTACTACCTCAATCTACTTCCCAATCCCACAATTTGATTAGATCCTAATCATGCAAGTGTTTGAGGTTTGATCTAATGCATAAAAACTGGGTAGTAGAAAAGTATGATCAAGTGTTACTTGCCTTCTTGATGATCCATGAGTCCTAGAGATTCGAAATAACAAGCGGCGCACTCGGTGATCTAACGCGAGACAAACAACAAGCATACAATAAGTACTCATCTAATGCACAGGAAATCTCGAATAAAAGATCTAACCAGATAGTTCAACTTAAGAACCACAGTTGCAAAAGAATCGAATCAAATAAAGCATCGAAAGTCGGAACTCGAGAGAGAGCGACTCGGTTTAGCGATCTGAAATTAGGTCAAAATTTCACAGTAGCAAAACTCTGTGAAAGTAGGGTAATCGAACGGCGGTTTCGATTCACGAAACTCGGCGCTTGAATCACCTGATTAGATAAGCGAAGCGAGAAATAAAAGCAGTTTTGAAAATCAGATCTGAAATCAAATCGGAAAATAACGGATTAATTACGATTAAAAAGAAAAGCGACGAGCGAGTTAAAAAGTGGCGTTAGATTATGAAACGAATCTAACGAGCGCGTTCGCCGAAGCGAGCAGTTCGGTGAACGTTCGTTAAATAAGAAAACCGAATAAAATAAAACCAATCTAGTTTTTTTTTTTAAAAACCGAACATATTTTATTTTATTTTTTAAAATAAACCGGACCGGCTCGAGGGGATAAACCGAATCGGCGAGGGGCGGCGGTGGCTACCTCCGGTGATCGCCGGCGAGCTCTCCGGGGGGGCTCCGGTTGGGGCGGCGGGGTCGGGAGGCGAGGGCGGCGGGTCCACGGCTGGCGGCGTCCACCACGGCGGGCTTCAGCGTCAGGCGGGTGGCGGTCGGCTCGTGGGTGGGGTTTGGGGTGAGAGAGAGGGGTCCGGGGTTATAAAAGGGAGGCGGCGGTGGCTTGGGAGGGTCAAGGGGAGCGGGTCAGGCAGGACTCGGAGGCGAGGGCGGCGGCTGTGGCGGGCAGGACACCCAAGGCGGCAGCTGTGAGGGAGGAGGCGGAGGTGGGCAGGCGCCTGGCCTCGGGCACAGCTGGGTTGGGCCCGGGCCTCGGTCCAGGGCGCTGTTTTTTTTTAAATAAAATTAAAACAAAACAAATAAAATAAATATCAAATGAACTCCAAATTAATTAAAACAAATTTTCCCCGACTCCTAAAAATGAGTCGAACAAAATGAACTTTAAAAACAATATACATGCATAAAATTTTTAAAATGCTCATTTTGCCTAAGCAAAATAAATCTTCCAAAACCAAATTTGGTTTATTTATAATATCTTCATTTTTCCTATTTGTGTGGGAAAGTCATATTATTCCCTCTCGAAATATTTTTATAGGAAAACTTTATGAAGATAATTAAATAAATCAAATGATCCTATTTTCAAAATTTGGAAAATCCCAAATATGAAAATAATGAAACTTCCAACTCTCTCCGAGGGTCCTTGAGTTGCATGAAATTTCTAGGATCGGAAAAATGCGAGAAAAATATGATATGCATGATGACCTAATGTATAACATTCCAAATTGAAAATTTGGGATGTTACACCTTCCCCTCGGGCGGATCTCGTCACTGGCCATGTTGGCCCCGCCGGCGTCGCCCAAGCACACGCCGCGCCTGCCCGCAAGTGGCAGGGCAACGTTGTTGTGCAGGGCGGGAATCCGGCTGCCCCCGCCGCGATGGCCCGCGCTCGGCGGCAATGCCGATCACGATCCCGGCGGCGGAGAAGGCCGGCAAGGCCGTGGGCGCAAAGCGGAGGAAGGTTCCGACTTCAAGGAAGCCATCTTGTTCAACATCTCACTCCATCCCTCCGCAAGGAGGTGCTCCGGCGATGTTGTTCAACGGTGTCGCTCCCCCCGCGAGCGAGGTGTTCGACGAAATGGCCGGAAGGTATATCTCTTCGGTCTTCGGCGATTCTCTTTCATTTTTTGCCGTTGTTGTCGATAGCTCGTGACTTGTTATCGTTCGCTATAGAGGTGGTTCAAACAATGCAACAACCGTGTTCGTGAACTTGTTGGACACGGACGCGGTTGACATTGATCAAGCCCCTTTCGAACCATTTGACTACAATGAAACGGAGGGCGGCGTGGACGATCATGGTTGTGCGGACGAGTTGGAGGAGATCGAAGCGGAAGCGTTTGAGCAATCACAAGCAAAAACTGGATAAAGCCAAAGATCGAAGAACTACACGATCTTGCAAGATCAAGCTTTGATCAAAGCTTGGAGTGCGTTGTCTCTTGATGCATGCACGGGTACTTCTCAACCCGCCAAGAGATATTGGCAAAGGATCGAAGATCAATACTTTCGCATTATGAAAAACTACCCCAATAGGACTTCCCGCACATTTCGGTCGCTTCAAGGTCGTTGGGAGAACATCAAGCCTATGTGCAGCCGTTGGGC
Organism: Aegilops bicornis; assembly: GCA_021605145.1. Taxonomy (NCBI): domain Eukaryota; kingdom Viridiplantae; phylum Streptophyta; class Magnoliopsida; order Poales; family Poaceae; genus Aegilops; species Aegilops bicornis. The sequence goes on from CM038674.1 coordinate 497,336,108, forward strand.
AGCTTGCTTGGAGCAAGTACGCAATGCACCTCCAAGTGGCACCGTGGAGTCCGACTATGTGAGTTTGCTTTGCCTTTGTTCAAGTTGTGCATCATCATAATGTATTATGAGAAATGATTGCATCACTTCGTTCACATTGTGTAGGACAAAATTGCTCAACATAGATACAAGGACATGGAAGCTTCGGAAGGCAGATTCTTCAAATTAGAGCATTTTTGGGAGTTGCTCCAAAAGTGCGAGAAGTGGAAGTTGATCGACAAAGAATCCCCACCAAAGAGAGGCTCACTTACAAACATGGATGAAGATGAGGATGATGATGGCCCAAGAAATTTGCACAAGCCCGATGGTGACAAGAAGACTAAAGAGGAAGATAGAGCAAGAAGCATCGACCTTGAGGGAGAAGATTGATGCCATGGTGCAATCAAACGAGTTGATGTTGTTGAAGTCGTTAGAGATCAAGAAAGAGTTGGCCGAGAAGAAGGCAAAAGAGAAGCAAGAAAAATGGCAAATGCTCAAGGAAGAGGGGCTGCGCAGAGCTGCCATTGAGGAGAGAAAAACACGCGCCTCTGAAAACAAATCGATGTCATTGTTGCTCGCCGAAGAGAACAAAATCATGTCAATGAACCGCAATGACATGGACGACGCCACCAAAACATGGCATGATATGGCAAGGAGAGAGATCTTGAAGAGGAGAATGGTCGCCTCGGCCGGTCCGTTTGCCAGTTCCGTGATGTTTTCTCTGCTCCATATGGTGGCAATATGGATGATTTCAGTGCGGGAGTTGGAACAAGCGACAGAGGTGGCCACGGTGGCAGCGATGAACTTCAAGATGGACTCCATGGTGCGGAGTGAAGATCGACCCCCAAGATGATGCCGGACATAGGCGCATACCTTTGCATGCCCTCTTTTGCGTAATGAACTTTGCTTTTATTTACGCGCAAACTGTTTATGTCATTTGAATTTGAACTTGTTTGTGAAACCCTATGACAAATTTCAGATTTGCAGCTTTTATGTTTGCGGGTCGTTGCGCTGGTGCCCGAGCAAAACCCGCATAGCCGACCCGTAAAAAAGCATATTCCACGAATATACTTTTTTACGGGTCCGTTTGGGGGGTCTGCAGATTCAGAAGGCCGACCCAAAAAGCGGTTTCTTGTGAATCGCAAGCAGCGTTTTGCTGGCCGGCGTTTTGCGGGGTCTGCTAGAGTTGCTCTAACAATGATGAAAGGCCGCCCTTGTGCAAAGCATAGTCAAATTAAAAATTACATACAATTTAAAAAAAATTGCATGTTTTTATATGAGCAAGAATAAGCATATAAAAATGAAGTTTCCTAAGAAGGAAAGGATTAGTGGCATTTGTATTACCATTAAAGAAGAAATAAAATGAAATAAAAAGTAAGGCAAAATTAAAATAGTTAAGTTTTTTTAAGAAAGAATGATTTAGTGACATTGGTATTACCTTTTAAGAAGAAATATTCTGAGAAAAGAAAACTTGTTTCGGTCGAGCCTATCGATGAGTAAACGAAGAAAAAGGGCTGGTCGCCTTAAATTCTAATACTTGTGGTGGTGTCACCTTCAATAATAATAAAAAAGTGAAGTTTTCCACGAAAGAGTGAATTTGTAGAATTGGTAGTAGCCTTAAAAGGAAAGAAAATATAAAAATAAATCAAATAATGACAACTTTTGCACACAAATTACACAGAAATTGCACTTTTATAATTTGCGAAAAGAAGCATATGATATTGGATTTTTTTTCCAACAAAAAAAGTTTCCTAAGAAGGAAGAATTAGTGACTTTAGTATTACCATTAAAGAAGAAAGAAATTAAATTAAAAATAAAAATAGAATCAAAATAATGCAGTTTCCTAAGGAAGAATCAATTAGTGGCATTGGTACTACCATTCAAGGAGACATAAAATGAAATGAAAATAAAACAAAATAAAAATAATAAAGTTTTCTAAGAAGAATGAATTAGTGGCACTTGGTATTACCCTATAAGGAAAAAGAAAATGGAAAAATTAAACATATACTGACAAAATTTGTGCACATTTTACACATAAAATACTCTTTTTCTATATGAAAGAATAAACATGTAATAGTGAATTTAGGAAGAAAAAGGAATTTTCGTAAGAAATAATTTTTAGTGTCATTGATATTATACTTAAACAAGAAATAAAATAAAATGAAAATTAAACAAAATCGAAATAATGAAGTTTTCTAAGAAAGATTGAGTTAGTGACTTTGGTATTAACCTTTAAGAAGGAAGGCCATGTCAAATAATAAAATGAATAATGAAAAACTATGCCCACAACATACACAAAAATTCTGCCTTTTCATAATATGCAAGGATAAGCATATAATAGTGAAATTTCACAAAATAATTTTTTTCTAAGAAGGAATGAATTATTCGCATTCGTATTACCATGAAATAAGAAAGAAAATTAAATCAAAACAAAAAGAAAAATAATGAAGGTTCCTAAAATGAATGAATTAGTCGCTTTGGTATTACCCTTTAAGAAGAAAATGAAGCTACAAAATTATCAAAATGATTTTTTAAGAAAGAATGAATTAGTGGCTTTGGTATTACACTTTTTATAAGAAATAAGATATAATAAAAATTAAATAAAAATCAACACTAAGAGGTAAAAACAAAAACAAAATCAAAATAATGAAGGTTTCTAAGAAAAAATTGAATTAGTGGCTTTGATCTTACCCTTTACGATGAAAGAAAATGAAATAAAAACTAAAGGAAAATTAAAAAATGAAGTTTTGAAGGAATAATGAATTGGTGGCTTTGGTGTTACCTTTTAAGAAGAAGAAAATGAAATAAAAACTAAAAAAATTAAAATAACATGGTTTTCTAAGAAAGAATCATTTAGTGGCATTGGTATTACCCTTTAAGAAGAAAGAAAAATAATGTAAAACAAAAATCAAAATACTCACATTTTCTAAGAAAGAATGAATTAGTGGCATTGCTATTACCATTTAAGAAAATAAATTTAATCTAAAATGCTATCATAGAAATTCCACACTGTAGACAAAAATTGCGGTTTTTTAATATAGAAATTTCGCAAAAGAATAAGTTTCCAACGAAAGAACGAATTAGCAGCATTGATATCACCTTAAAGAAGAAAGGAAAATGAAATAGAATTAAAAAATAAATAATAAATTTTTATAAGAAAGAATGTATTAGTAGCATTGGTATTACCATTTTAGAAGAAACAAAATTAAAAAAACATGCACATAACTTTGCACTGAAATTGCACTTAGTACGCAAAGATTAATCATATAATAGTGCAATTTTGACACATATTCTGTACTTTTTTGCAGGAAATATTATGTACTATTTGTGTGCATATATTTACACTCACCCAACATCACAAAAATATCCACAAAATAATAAAAACATGTAATAGATGAAAATAAAAAAGAAAAGAAAAAACAGACAAAAAAGAAACATAAAAAACAAAGGGAGAAAGGAGAACGCTAGGTCGTACCTTGTAATCGGCTTTGACCCGTTAAGGCATCGACTGACCCAAACGTTTCTCAAAAATAAATATGTGGCAGTCAATTTAACACAGCCCAAACACCTCGGAGAATCAACTAGAGAAAAAATAACAGCACGAATCGCAAAGCAATATCAAGGGCACACAAAATCGACTGGCCCAAAATAAAATTTCAGGTAACTTTCATGTCGCTGCGTGCTTGGGCCTGCACACGGTGAGAACCTTTTCAGTCCTTCACCAGGTGTGCGTGCGGAAAATATCTATACCGCTCATGGTCACGGGTGCATTCGAGTTGTGCGATATCGATCTCAGTGCGGCGCGTACACCAGGCACGAGAAGCTAGACGTGCGATCCCTCTTGCTACCATTGTTCTTTGTTCTGTTCCCGTTCTTTTTTACCTTGGGTAGATCCGTAGGACTTTTTGGCCTTCAATTTTGTTCATGTATTGCAGGGGCACTTTAGACAAACAAGTACTGCGTTGCACGAAACCTGGACCATGTTTTTCCACGAAAACCTAAAAACCCCTGGCGGCGATTAGGGTTTCGGTGGACGCAAACACTGCCCGGCGGATCTCTCCGGCGGGGCAGCCACTGATTCCGGCGAACGATGGCTTCACCGGATGGAGGCAGGCAGCACGAGGCAGAAACTAACGCAGCGCGAGCGGATAGGGCGCGGCTTGAGGAGGCGCTGGGAAAACTTGGGATCACGGACGAGGAGGCGACTCCGCTGGTGGTCATTGGGGCAAGCTGATTGCACAGCTGATCGACAAGGATGCTACATCGGTCCAGTTCGATCATGTGGGAGGATATCTAAGAGCTAGAATAGCACATGATGTTAGTAAACCTCTAAGGAGATGGATCTTGATTGATTCTGCCAAGAGGAAGAAGACAGATTTGTACGACATACAATATGAGCAAGTTCCTCATTTTTGCTTCTCTTGTGGCAGACTTGGGCACTCGGACCTGTTTTGCCCGACTCCAGGTCCTCGGGATGATAATGGGGACCTGCCTTTTGGACCTAAGTTGAGGGCACCAGAGGATTGGAAGGCGGCTGTATCAGGGAACAGCTCGAACAAAGAACACTATTCCGGTCCTAGCAGCCAGAGGGAGTCCAGGAACTCTAGCAATGCTGGTAAAGGAGGGGCAGAGGTGAACTCTCCGGTTAAGAATAAGCAACAATCTAACAAGAGGAAGGAGGCACCGAAGCAAGTTTACCGGCGGGTGGATATCACACCGCCACTATTGTTGACGGATGGGTCAAACCCGAGGATGGAAACTGAAGAAGATCCAGGGGAAATAGATGCGGGTAGTGTCAAAAACGGGGATGAGCATGTTGTGGAGAGGATTCCAAAAAATAAAAAGCCAACGCCTCACAATTCGGCAGCGTCTGCAGAGCAGCGCTGCCCATCCCAATGATTTGCATCAGTTGGAACTGCCGGGGGCTTGGGAACCTCGAGGCAGTTCGAGAGCTTCGCCGTTTGGTGAAGCAAGAAGGTCCTGCCCTGCTGTTCGTCATGGAAACCAAAATCAGGGCTAAGAGAGTAGAAGATCTGCGATTCCAACTTGGATTTGCGGGCTGTTTTGCGGTGGACAGTGTTGGACTAAGTGGAGGTATTGGCCTCTTCTGGGCTAATGATGTCAGTGTTGACCTGAAAAATTATAGCAAGAACCACATTGATGTACTTGTTAGAGCTAAGGATCAAAGCTCCTTGGAGTGGAGATTCACAGGATTCTACGGTGCACCAAGAGTCGAAGATAGACACCATAGTTGGCGTTTTCTTCGGACATTACATACCATACCCCATTCTTCATGGTTATGTATGGGTGACTTCAACGAGACCCTGTTTGGCGATGAACACTTTAGTCAGACGGCTCGGCCGGAATGGAAGATGAAGGCTTTCAGAGAGGTTGTTGAAGATGTTTCCTTCCAAGACCTTGGCTGGTCTGGAATGGCATATACTTGGGATAACAGGAAAGGTGGGCATCAGAATGTCAAAGCAAGGCTTGATCGAGCGTTTGCTAATGAAGCCTTTCGTCAGTACTATGAAGATATACGCGTGCGCCACCTCAGTGCAATTGAATCTGATCACTGTTTTGTGGTCGCAGAATTGCATAGGACAAGGCAGAATGTAAGTTCACCTCGGACCAAACAATTCAGATATGAAAATGTTTGGCAAACTCATTCTGACTATGAGAAGCTAGTAACAGATGTATGGAAGAAACAAGTGTGTGCTCCCGGCTTGCAGGGGATTGTAGAGTCGCTTAATGCTCTACAAAAGCAACTTGAGCCATGGGGGGCGAAGGAATTTGGATGTCTCGCTAGAACAGTCCGGCAGCTTCAAAAGAAACTTGACAAACTGCATAGACAGTCCATTGGTCGCGGTCCCTCTGGTGAAGAAAAATCTACTGCGGCAAAGTTACGCGAGGCTCTTCGACAGGAGGAAATATGGCTACGGCAGCGGTCCAGGGTCTTATGGCTGCGGGCTGGTGATCGTAACACGGGATACTTCCAGGCTCAAGCTAAACAAAGACAAAGAATGAACAAGATTCGTGGCTTGAAGAGAGTGGATGGTTCGGTTTGTGCCGACGAGGCTGAGGACAAGCAGGAAGTGCAGTCGTTTTATCAAGCACTATACACCTCCCAAGGAGTGACTGATACAAGCGAGTTGCTCAACAACGTTCCGGTGAAAGTGACGCCGGCGATGAATGACATGTTGGAAAAACCATATGATGCGAAAGAAGTTCATGATGCTCTTTTCCAGATGGCCCCAACCAAAGCTCCGGGGATCGATGGTTTTACGGCTGGCTTCTTCCAACGACATTGGCATTTGTTGAAGGATGATGTGACTAATGTTGTGTTAAGCTTTTTAAATGGGGGTGACTTACCGAGTGGCTTTAATGACACTTCCATTACCCTAATCCCAAAGGTACGGTACCTTCAAACAATTTCTCAGTATCGCCCCATTGCGCTATGCTCTGTATTATACAAGATCGCATCTAAGGTTATAACTAACCGTTTGAGGAGTTGCATGGATGAGATAATTAGCGAGGAACAAAGTGCATTTGTCCCTGGGCGATTGATTACTGACAATGTTCTGGTGGCCTTTGAAAGTGTGCACACTTTACGTAGGAGGAATAAAGGCAAGAACCATGCATGTGCAGTGAAGTTAGATATGATGAAAGCATACGACAGAGTCGACTGGCACTATCTGGAAGCTATCCTTGCTAGGTTGGGCTTCAGTGGAACCCTGATCAACTTAATTATGAAATGTGTTACCTCAGTGCGCTTCTCTGTTCGGGTGAATGGTGAGCTTCAACCCTACTTCGCACCCTCTCGGGGGCTTCGGCAAGGGAATCCAGCGTCACCATACTTATTTCTGCTTTGTGCACAAGGTTTCTCCTCATTACTCAAATATCATGGTCATATTGATAGGGGTATAAGGACGAGTATCCAGTCACCGTGGGTGAGCCATTTACTGCTTGCGGATGATTGCTTGATTTTTCTCAATGCTAATTCAAACAATGCTGAGAGATTGGATGAGATCCTGCGAATTTACGGTGAAGCTTCAGGTCAATGTGTGAATAAGGATAAAAGTGCTATTTATTTTAGCCCGAACACACCAAGCTCCACCAGGCAGGCTATCAAAGGAAAATTGGGTGTCATGGTTGAAGCGTTTAGCGATCGATACCTTGGCTTACCTACTGCTGTAGGACGGATCACGAGTAGTACTTTCGAGCACATTGGTGAGAGGTCCAGGAGCAAAATGCAGGGATGATGCAGCGGCTATTTGCATGCGCTGGAAGAGAAACGCTCATAAAAACTATTATTCAGGCGATCCCTACTTATAGCATGAGTTGTTTCCTGCTAACGAAGAAAGTTTGTGCAAAACTGACGTCAAGCATGGCACGGTATTGGTGGAGTAGTTCCATTGATAAGAGGGCGCTCCATTGGCTCTCTTGGAAGGATCTGATGAAACCTAAATGTCAAGGAGGCATGGGCTTCCGTGATCTCCATATGTTTAACCTCGCTCTTCTTGGCAAACATGGGTGTCGTCTAATGACAAACCCTACATCTCTTTGTGCAAGAGTCATGAAGGCGTGTACTTCCCGAATCGACTTCTTGCAAGCTACGGTACCCAAGGCGTCGACAAGAATTTGGCGAGCCATCATTGCAGGTCGTGAGGCCACCTTGCGGGTATTGTGATGCGAGTCGGTGATGGTACTTCTATCAATGCATGGACTGACAAGTGGATTCCTACAACTCCTACAAGGACACCATTGTTGACACCAATGGCGCCTACTATCTCACTAGTCAGGGACCTGATTGATGTGGATAACTGGTCCTGGAAACATGATCTTGTTCGGCAGAACTTTATCGCACCGGATGCAGAGGCTATCCTGAATATTCCTTTACGACGCGGAGAGGGTGCAGATACAATGGCATGGGCACATGAGAGGACAGGTAACTACACTGTTAAGTCAGCGTACCGAGCTCTAGTGATTCAGAAAGAGCATCAAGCTCGAGAAGAAGGCTCGGCTACAGAAGTTTCAATTGATAAATAGCAGTTGTGGAAAGCTCTCTGGTCTCTCAAGGTGGTACCTAAAGTGCGCGTGTTCTGGTGGAGGGTACTCCGTGGTATACTGCCAGATGAACGCACACTAAAGCATCGACATATCCGAGTAATGAGTACATGCAAGCTTTGTCAATCACATGAAGAAGATCTACATCATGCACTTATATCCTGTTCACATGCTCGAGGTTTTTGGGAGGAAGCGCGTAAGCTAATGGATGTCAAACTACCACGGCTTCATCCCACGACTTGGGCAGCTGATATTTTATGTGAACCAAGGTTCTCACAGAGAGAACGTGCGACGATAATCACAGTGATGTGTCTATTTGGACTTCCCGGAACAGATGGACGCATAATCGGGATAAACTTGACCCGGCCAACTCGATGAGACTTACTCGAGAAGCCCTGGCCCTACTTGATATCCCCGTACAACACGCCAAAGTTTTGCCAGGGCATGGGTGACGGCCTCTGGAATCAGATCAAGTTAAGATAAATACTGACGCAGCAGTCACTCATGACGAAGGCAAAAGTGGAGCTGGTGGTGTTGCAAGATCACCCACAGCCCTGTTGGGTGCTTGGTGTAAACCACACCCTGGAGTTACTGACCCCATGATAGCGGAGGCCCTTGCAGTTCGGGATGGAGTTATTTTTGCAAATCTCAGAGGGTTCACGAATGTGGTGGTCGAGACTGATAGCCTGGAGGTGGTCAACCTCTGGAACACTCGCCGCAGCAGTCGATCAGTTGTGGCACCAGTTATCTTAGAAATTGAAGAGCTTTCTGATAGTTTTCATTCTTTTGTAATCCAACATGTAAGTAGATCAGCCAATGGTCCAGCTCATCTCTGTACAAAGCGTGCTTGCACGGTGACTGGCACCGAAAGCTGGCTTACGGCGACTCCCAGCTTCCTGATCAGCAGCCTTATTGCTGACTGTTCAGAGAACGCTTTTGTTTGAATAAAAGCTCTAAATTCCCTGGAAAAAAAAAGTACTGCGTTGCACGCACAGCAGAGCAGAGATGGTGCTGGTTTCTAAATAGAAGTACTACTCTGGTACGTACTTGGTAGGGGTCCGTCTGGAGTGAAGCGTGGTTGTACTTACTGGTCACAGCGTAATAAGTTCTTGTCTACAGAAGTCTTCCATCCAAGTAGGGAAATGTATACATTCGCAAAAAAAAAGGTGGGGAAATATATATAGGGTCTTCGTCGTAGCATTACATGGAATCTCCAAAGTTACAAATCTTGGACGGATGTTTGAATGTGCAGGCCAATAATGTGGTCAAGACAAACAGGGCAATGTCATTTGAAAATCTGTAGGGGGCGAAGAGGAACTGAAATGTTCAGGTTGCCCAGGAAACATGGCAGCATTGATACACTCTTGTGATGAATGAGGATTGCTTTTCTGCCGCAAAGAAAGGATTGGCAAATCAATATGTAATTCAGTTGGGATCCTAAACTCAGCAGTAAAACATGACACGTTTCACGTTTTCCTTGAGGTCAGGCAGAGGCTTAACAGCAGCATTCCCTGCAGCTCTACCGCAGCGTGCACCAGCAGGGGCACGGCTTGTCGTGGCACCGCTCGCGACTGAGCCACCGTCGGAGGTATCCGGTTCCATGTAGAACCGAGCTCGAAAAGCGGCGAGGTGAGCATAGTATGCCGGAGGCACTGCACATGAAACCAGCACAGTGAGAATAATGCTATACAAGAAAGTCGATGATTTTCAACATCAACTAGATCTAGCCGAATGGAGGTTTTGATACATCCGCTGCTTACCAATCGATACAGAACGGGTGCACCTTGCGTAGCTGCAAACAATAGGGGCAATTAATGGTCAAGTTTACTGATCATAAGCGTAAAAATCGGAACAGGATTAGCGTGACGGTAACTTACGTGTAGCACAAGTTGTTCGTGAGAGTCTGCAAACTATCCGCGGTAAAATTGTTCTCATCCCAAAGGACATGGTAATGCGCAGGGCGGCTTGTTCCCTGAAAGTAATGTAATGTAAGGTTAGATCAAGTCCATCCCATCAAATGAAGAATGCTCTCATTTCTACCTGTACAGAAAAACTGACCTGAATACCAGCATGGCTACAAAGGTAGAAATCAAACTCGGTAGGATGGCATATCTTTGAATCAACCACGGTACCTAATAAAATAAGATATAAGATGGTAACCAAAAGTGGACTCTGAGTTCAGTAATTGAGCTTTCATGCATAAAGGCAAACAACTCACCAGGCAGTATGTTTCCACTTTTTGGATCAACACTTCGCTGATCGTTGTGGTTATTAGCAAATAGCCGTGTATGATGGCGCTTCTGGACCACCACAAAGGTAACGGGTGGCTGATAATTGGACTCCAAGGATGCGCACGCCTAGGTTTGTTAAACAACAAAAATGTTCAGACTCCATGCAGATCTCATGCGAGAATATTTAGAGAAAACACAACCTCACCTTTCTAATCGCATCAAGCTCATACAACAGAACCTGATAGAACTGTCCTTCGCTAACACCATCCCTGAAAAAAAATGTGTGAGGTTCTATACAATAACGCCAATTGGACATGCTTAAATTAAGATAGTACCTATAGAATATGATCCTTTGGGGTTTCTGTCCAGTTGATCTATGAAAGGAAAGGAGAAGTTCTCTGCATAGTCAATAGAACATGTATATTCAGGTACTGAGGTGCAAGTGAACAAGATTCAGGTCTTAACTCCTAGCGACGGGAATTAATATGTATGTATCCTGTACTCTCGAAAAATATGTATGTATCCTCTGCGTGTTAAATTTGTAAAGTATTACACGCATACCATTCAAACAATATTCAGGTATTACAAGTGAACAAGATCATACCTAACCATTCCACCATTTACAGTCCCTCTCTGAGGATCTTGCCATACTTTAAAAAGATCTTGTATCAACTCCTGACGACGGGTTTGTGCACTCACCAATCCAGCATATTTGGTGACCTCAGGCCAATCTTGAGAAGCAACAACCTGCATGAGCATAAAATCATCTACAAATCGTAGGATGCCCAGCATGACAAGAACATGACAACGGTAAAACTGAAAAGCAGATGCTTGGCACGGAAAGAGCAAAATTTCGCCCAGAAAATAAGTTTTACTACAAAATAATGCATACATAATGATTTAAGATTAACATGTTATGCACCTACAGCTGCGATGGAAGGGCTAGAATCTTCTCCAGGATGAGGATGGGTAACATCAGCACCAAATATAATGGTTGGTCTGTCACTAACAAGGGGAATTCTCCTTGACAAAGCATCAACAAGTACAGTATTTCTCCCTCCCACCTAAAGAGTAAAGGAATGTGAACATCAAGTATAGAAGGAAAAGAACTACAAAGACCAGGTTGGTAGTAGACAGAAGCCACAGAACAGGACAAACCTTAACATTGATTTTAAGGGCGACGTTTGCAAGATACTGCTGTGTCGTCTTAAAAACATGTTTCGCGAGACAGCATTGAGAGACCAATCCAAGATCTGTCTCGCATATTCTTTTGAGACTACCTGAGGGAATGATAAGAACAACACAGCGTCAGAAATTGATAAGAATAATAGTTAGTATTTACATTACATAATATACTAGTTATCTTTTAATTAGAAGGCATACCATAAAGAGAACCATTATTGTCAGGTAAAATTGCAATGAGAAGGTCAAGTTCCCTGCCCAGTGGTTTCAGAGCACTCATAGCATCTTGATAGTGTGCCTTGAGTGCTCTTTCTACATGCTCAGGTCTCGTACATAAAGGAGGAAGCAGAGGTTCCTTTGAGAAGTCCTGTGGTGAGAGGATATGAAGCATATGAGAAAGAGGACATTAAGACAACTGAATGTAAATGAACACGTTGAGAAAGAGATGTCTGGAGACAGTGTTTAGATAATATAGGCCTACCATTCCAGATATTTCGCACATGTCAGCCAGCTGACGACAGAAACTCCTCGCTGCACCATCTTGGACATTCCGAGCAAAGTTAATGCATATCCACTCCTTAACTCTCCCACCATTGACCATTTTCTGCAGCCAAATATTGGAAGCATAAAATTGCATAGCATTTTGAAACAAATATTGGAAGAGATACACAGGAATACCGTTTATAATGAAGGATTTAAGAGCATACCTTATTCCTCATATTCCACAGGCCAATTCTTGGCAATACATCCTTCTCTCTGCCACTATCGTGGTACTTAAGCTAGTAGATAAAAAACAGTAATCAGACATCCAGGGAAAGGTGTAACATATAAAATAGTGAGAGTTGAAAGATGTCAACCATGTGTTGAAACATCTAACTTACTCTAGGGGGAGGTAGGATTCGAGCTTCAACTGATGCAAGACGTTCATCAATCCTTATACCAAACTCACGCGCATATGGATCCTCATGGTATGTGTTGTGATTCACCGTCTGGTAACCAGAACAAAACCAGAAACAGGTTCAACATGGAAGCCATTCTTCTTGTAGGAAGAGAATAGAACTGACTATGATTATATGCAAGAAAAATGATAAATATATGGCCATTTGTAGTGTTATACCACAAGGAGCAATTAACTACCATCAAGCCACCTTAACCAGATTCTAGTTGCAATAGACATGTTCTCAAATATCACTACCAAGTCCAAATTAGCGTAAGAAAAAGGAAACCAGGTCCACTAGAGTAGATAAATAAATAATAGGAAATTGGACGAGCTTATATACATAGCTGAAAGCATGTGTGGCTAAACCCAGAAACAGATCATGGCTAAAAATAACAAAGAAATCCACATAATACTACAGTGAAACAGAAATAAATCAGTTTAAAATAGTTCACACCACAAGATGCGGCAAAGTTACCTGCAAAATGTCCAGCTCCCGCTGTTGGGGATGCTGGCAGGTCATTTTAAGAAGAGCAGTTATCTGCTTCTCATTCAGTCGTTTCGAGTAACGCTGTCCCTCGACAATCTTACATACCTTCAAGGTAAAAGGAGGCAGCATATGACATGAAATAGATGTTTCTATAACTCTTTAATTCTATGTAGCCTGCTGAATGTTTTTACTGTTCAATATGTTAGAAAAGTATGACACGAGATAATACAGGTTGTTTAGAATACCAACCTCCATCGGAAGAAAATTTGGTCTCTGTTGGTTACCCACTTGCAAGCAAGGTAAAGTGGTGTGCTGAATGTTAAATCCATACGTCTCCTGAAAGTACTTCAATACTGTCTTAACAGTACCATGGTCATCTATAGGGAAACTGTCACATGCCAAACCAAGAAAGTGCGACAATCAAACTAACACTGCGATGGACATAACAGAGGCTTCACATCTAAGTAAGTGAACTACATACGTTAATTCTCTTGTTGCTTGCGAGGTAAGACCAAATATACGATACTTTCTGCGCATATTGCCTCTATGTGTGACCTCAACCTTTACACCTCGTAGAGCCTTCTTGATCTGACCAGTGAAAAGGAAGGAAGCTTGTCAAGTAAAGAGTGAGCAAAGAGCTACAAATTAAGCATGTACTTGAAAACAGAGTAAAATATAAAACAATGTGATAGTCGATAGAATAACCTAACCTTCACACGGTCAGCATCTGATAATGGTCTGACTGAGACGTTTCTGTTCAAGAGTTGTGCAACGAAATCAATCACAGGAAGAGGCTCAATGAACGCTGTAGATGACATATCTGCAAGCGAAAATGTCGAGCTATTTCAAGATGCTAGAGAAGACCAGAATCAATTTAATGACTTCTCGCACTATATAGAGCTGGGCGTGGAGGCGATACTAGTTATCAGGTCAGAGAGAGGCCTGGCCCGTAAGCTGGCCCCCTTTAAAAGCCGTTCCTTATTAATAAGGATTTGTTACGCGCGATGATTCATATCTTAGGACTGGACTGAACATGGAAAAAGTTTTATCCACCAAGCATGGCAAGTGACAAAAACATCTAAACATAAATACAACATCTAAGATCCAAGGTTTCCAAAAATAAACATGCTCCTAATATTGGCTGCTATTTACCATGACACACAAATATGATAGTGTGTTTTCCCAACTATTAATCTGCAAAACTGTAGAACAGAGACGCTATTAAATTTGTAGGAGATTATAAGGATATGGCCATATGGGCACCGGGCACGGACGGAGAGGGCAGTTCAAATTGCAGACAATTTTTCAATATTGATGGCTCCTATATTTTCTCTCTCAACATTACTAATCTATTGGAGCAAACATGGCTGATGTATCTGTAATTTGTGAACTTTACATACATTTGTTCACTAGCTACTAATCATCCTAGAAGCAAGAGGCCAGAGTAGGGAAATCTTAGCGGATGGAAATTTTAAACGTCGTTGTAGTAAAAGCTATATGTACCAATAGCCATCCCTTAAGTTATAATTCGCAAGAAGCAAGCAATAGTTATCAGTAGCCAACTATTTCATCTACTATGAGTTATACTGATAGGAAAGTATTCTTAAAATGGTCATTATTCTAAAGTGAAAACAATGATTGCTCTTCTCATAGTGGTACTACGGATTGTGAAGATAAAGAGTTGGGATCTAACCAATATTCAGTGAAAGTCCCATCTGTGTGGGCCGTATGCTCTGGTAAAAACCACGCCAACTTTCCAAGCCATCACCAAGTTGCTGGCGCCTCCCTAAGTTTGGTGAATAAAATGACCTGGCAACTGGGGAATACCTAAACATGAAAAGTGAAGAAATGTTCAACAGCTGTGCTAAAAGAATAATAGCATACATCCACATGGTGGGAAAAGATTACCTTGCAGTAGGTAATTCACGTAGAACAATGTCAAGCACTTGAATAGCTTCTTGAGGAGCATCTGGTTGCTTCCCAGCTAGAAACATAGCTAAATGATGGAGATCGGCACGCGCGGCGAATTTGATGACGACCGTAAAATGCTTTTCGCGCCTTAAGATAAGGACATATATCAGCAAGGAACACAAACTGTATCAGCTCACGGATATGTCCAGAATAGCAAACCTTTGTGCAACTTGCGCACCACCAAGTTTATCATCCTCATCCTGCAGAACAATATTAAAGGTCCTAGAAGTAAATGGCAATGGTCCAGCAGTATATAGGCTCTTCCTTCCATCATAGGCAGGAAGGCGACCACCCAAAAGAGAATGTCTGTAGATTGTTACAAGTTGTCCTATGATAGCACGATTGACACCACGGGAAGGAATGTCTGGAGTTATAGACACCTGATGTGATATCAAATGAAAGCTCATGAGAGGAACATATCATATGTTCAAGAAGTTCTGTGAGAATGAGGCCTTACATCATACTGGTGAAGATCTTTATCAGGCAATTCAGCAGAGAAATGATTTGCTTTCACGATGCACCTACTGCCAAATGTACCCTTGCCAGGCCGCACTGGAAATCTTACTGATTTAGTCGACGATGGTGCTGACTGGATACCCTGTCTAGAGGAACTTTGACCGGGATATCAAGTTGCTGAAACTGTAACTGGACTTGTCCGGTGTTCATCTCAACATGTAGTGAGGATGAGCCAGTTTGAATTGGTGAAGGTGTAAGCACCGGAATTTGGTTCTGGAGTTGTGGAGCTTGGTGCAGTTCGGAAGTATTACTGATGGCGTAGCAGGAACTCCGCGTCCATGACTCCCACTCCTACGCCCGTCATGGTATGGTTGTGGTGTTCCTCTTTGGCGTGGGGCACCATGGCCATAATACCCCTGTGCTTGATACTTAACAGGACCACCAAATGGTTGATGTGATGCTGGATCCTGAAAATGTCCACCACATCTCAGGTGTTGTCCACCACCACGACCACCTTGTTGAGAATATTGAGTATTGGTATGTAGCCGATCACCACCTCCATGCTGTTGAGCTCTCTCAACCCGCTGCGATGGATCCTGACCAGGGGTTCTTGGAGCATTGCGAGTTCCAGTACTTCCCCGGGCGCTAGGGGGGGTATATCTTTTATTTTTCACCATAGTTGAAGCTGCAAGGTGAAGCAAATAGTTAAGATGAAGACTAAACAATAACCAGCAGGCATAGAAAGATGAAGACTAAAGAGTATCAAAACAGATACCACAATGACCAAGCACAAACTAGAATAAAGAGAATGGGAAATGATTAGCATTTTGCGTAGAACTGAAGAGCACTACATGTGCTAAATATTATGGCCTAAACTGGAACACAGGATTTGCAATTCTTTTCAGGCAGCAGCGGGCAGAGTAACATATTCTTTATCAAAAGGAAAAACAAACTGAATCTTGTTGTCCAAAGTGAAACTAACAAAAAGAAACTTGTTTATATGCCATCAAACAGTGTCCACTTAAATCATACGCTACTGGAAATCCCTCAATTGCTTATGTTCCACGTTCCACTCAGCCACCAACTTCCTCGTTATTGCCATCATAGTTCACTTTGTTAAAGTCCTCTGATCCCTCAAAAAAAAAAGTTAAAGTCCTCAGTTAATTGGATCAATGCCCCCTTTTCCCCTCAGTGGTACATAAACAAGTTTAGTGTAGGTACTTCGTGGCATCGTGCTGCTACTGCCATGTATCCTAATGTATTGACTTGCTCCTGCTGCTGTGTGCAAGCAGTGTTTGGTTGTAATTTTTCATGGAACTTTGTTTGCAATTTGAACATGGCAACTCCAAAACTCTTGCATTTTTCTACGGAAACTTGAATGTATTTTGTTTTCAACATGAACCACCATGGAAACACAAAAATTTGCACATGGCAACATAAACAAAACTGAATATAATCACAGCCACATGACATTTTAACATGAGAGATTAACATCAAAAATTACCATTTTCAGTACCAACATGGCAAATCTAAAAAATAAATTCTAGTATAATCATATCTGAATTTTCACATTACTAATTCCATACAGCACTTTATTGAAATCACGGTTAAAAACGAAACAAGTCCATAACATGGCTTATTCAACCGTGACAACGAACGAAATTCATTCTGCAGGTATGGAAAGGAAAAAAATCTTGCCGTGGCGGAGTAGCTGGGCGTTGGCCTTGCTGTTGAGGTCGGGGGGCACGCTCTCGCTGTCATGGCGGCCAAGAGCGGCCTCGATGGACAAGGCGTGAAGGCCGACGGCATGGGGTAGGGCAACATGGAGCGGCGCCAATCATTCCCCCAGCCGTCAAGGGAAGAAGACGAGTCGCTGGAGCGGCCATCATGGTCTCTAGGGTTTGGGGGAGATGGGGCCGCCGGGAGGAGGCTCACCGGTCGCGCTGGCTGGGGTAGGAGCCGCCATGGCGGTGTGCACGGGCGGCAGAGGGGAGAATTTTGGAGACTGTTGACCAGCCGACTGATTTTTTCTTTTTTTAGGTCCGTTGGATTGACCACAGCCGTTGTAAATCCAACGGCTGCGGTATCGTCTTCCTCCTCCCGACCTTCAACCGTTTCATCAACAGCAGTTCTGCGTGCCGTCTTGCCGCCTCGTCCTTTTTAAACCGTCACCTCAGTTGTGTCATCAGCCCGGGCCTTCCTTCTATATACAGCACACCAGCTCCAGCATCGATAACCTTGCACTTGTACCCCTTAAACCTTCGCCTCGCTTTCACCTAGGATGTCGCGTTTAGCTGTGATGTCGTCGGCTTCAAAATTTGACTGGCATGCTAATACGCAACACATGATTAATATTTGGAAATTGATTTTTTACTTTACTTTCACTTTGACATTTTGCTTTACATAACATTACGTTTGCCCAACCTTTCTTTATATTTTTTATATTTGATCTCTTGGCCTTTTTGATTTTTTTTATTTTTTTTTTCACATTAAATGAGGCGCCTGCATAATAGCAAACACTGTGAATTTTTGGGATCTAATCCTTTACCCTGCTTTTTAACTTTGACAATTTACCCTTTTTTATTTTTTATCCGATCTCTTAGCTTTTTGAATATATTTTTATTCCTTTCACATTATGTGAACGGTTTGGATCAAGTTCGATGACCAAATACCCCTACAGTCGATTTTGTGGAGGTAGCTGATTCTCCTTCTTATTCGTAATGTCCATTTTTTCCATAATGGAGGAAGCAAATGACTTGTGCACAAGCGCCCGCTACTTATAGTTAAGCTCCTTTGTGGAGTAGACCTCCCTGTTTCAACGAAATATGTCACATATAGCCCTCTCCATCCAAGTGGTTTGGTCGGTGCATCCTGGTTGTGATTGCTCTATCAATCGTCACCTAAATCGCCATCTCACTCGGCACCGTTTTGCAAGCCGTTGTCTCTATGAAGTTCGTGGCCATCCAATTCACCACCTCAATGAACGTTGCCGCCTCACCGCTCCAAGTCGTGTAGACACCCGCTGCCTCTATGCAGTTCATAGTCGGGCGATTCGCCGCACCAACGAATGTCGCCGCCTAGCTCGTTGTCCCACCGCTTGATCTTAGTGTGTCTAGTTATTCATCGTCATCGGGAGATTAGTTGGGAGTGGAGGTGGGGGCGGGGGGAGGGGGAGCAAATAAGAAAGGCAAGGGCGTGAGTAAATGGTGTTAGTGGCATTATCAACATTTCGGGCGGGGCCAACTTGTCATAGAGCAATATGTGGAAGTAAAGTTGGGCAAATGATCCATCTGCAATGTTTCGAAGACAAATTATAAAAGGATGGATAGTTGAAGATTAAATCCCTTGAATCTTTGGGGATTGCGGCACAGATGAAAGCATGAGCATTTTTTTTCCTTTTAGAAAAAAGAAGGTTAGAACCCCAGCCTCTACATCATCACAATGCATATAACCATCTTTACTAAAAAAAAGCATGAGCAATTGGTAGGGTGCTATGCAAAGGTTCCACTAAACAGGAGAAACTGACATGGATGGAGCCCCAACATCATAAATTCATAATCATTTAGACCTTGAACTGGTTGAACTTGTTTTCAGCCGTAACTCTATGGTGCGTGATCTGTAGACATCGTCGAGAGTACACGATGACATTAAGTCGTCCTTTCGGATGAAGGAATTTCATATGATAGAATTTCTATAGAAAAATTTCTTTGGTGTCCTTTGGTTTATAGAAATGAATTCGTATTCATATGAGGATTGGTTTCTATCGTTCATATTTTAAAGAAAAATATATTAGCCTAGATCAATTAAAACAATTCCTATACCATGAACCAAATGACCTTTTTTTTACTATTTCTATTCATAAGATTTGAGATATATATCATCTTATTTTGTAAGTTTTCTATTTCTACGACAACTATATATCCTATAAAGAAAGGTCTAGCACCGATCGAAACACTCGACGCGCGGCAGCGGTCAAAAGCAGCTTGTACTAACTGATTAAATGATCCATCCCGCACGTCAGTCGTCTCGTGATCGGAAAAAAGATGGCATCCGCAAATAGCTACTACTCGAAGAGACAGGAGATCAACAGCGTCCATGTATTGTTTGCAACCTCTGACAGTCTGATCATCCATCAGAAGACGAGCAAGAACAGCACCACCCGGACAATCTCGTCGAGACTCGACGTGCCAAAACAACAGTTTTGCAAGCGTCAAGAAACGGATAGACGGAGGAAGCAGCAAATACTATTTGATCATCGGAACCGTACCCGTCGTCCATTTGCACTACTACATAATATAGCTGCCAACCTGAGCAAAACCATGTGCAGGAAGTAAAATGTGAAGCATCCATACCTTGATCATGGGGGGAGTACCCGTTGTCCGTCCGGGAGGCCATCGTCGCGGTGCGTTACCCCGTCGAAGCTGCGCCGCGCCTCGCTGGAAAGATCCCGGCAGGCCGGCCGCCGCCAGCAATGGCAGGCAGATCGGTCCCGAATCCGCAGAGGACGATGAAACGAAAGGGAGGAGGGAGACGTGAAGGGGGGAGATGCGATGCGATGCGATGCGGGCGCTGGTGTTGTTAATAATTCTTATAGATAGGTGGATAGATAGCATTTGTATATGCTGGTGGGTGGGCGCCTGCTGTACGTCCCTCTCACTCATTGGTCTCCTTGGCGCGCAGAGAGAAGACAGTCGCGCAATGTGGCGGCTGATGCGATACCGCACGTAGAGCCATCGCGAGTCGCTGCTGGCGATGGTGGGGCGAAGCTAGCTAGCTAGCGCACGGGGGCGCCAACAGGACGGCGATCGGCCTCATTGGCCATTGCTTGCTTAATTTGGCACTTGCGGCTTAACAAATCGGCCTAGCTCGGCCCGGTCGGGGCTTAATTGGTTCGTGCACTCCTCGCTGGCGTGTACTACGTGACCACGACAGCCGCGGACTTGAAACTTAGGGTTCTACATGTCAGCGTCTCGCTGGGGTGGTTCCGACTATGTCACAGTGGCAGTAGTATATGCTGGAATTGGGCCGACTGATCACTAGCTGATGGTTCATGTGCGCTCTCGCTCGCCGGGCCGCTAATTATTTGCCGTCGTGGGACTGATAACTCGATGACCAATTTTATTAGCAAGTGGTGCTTATCCTCCTCTGGGATAACGATGCAATGGATGGATGGAGTACTATCTTCATTTCTTCGTAGTTTACAAGAAAGTGCCCCGTCACACGCCACAAGGGCCAAGAAAGGAGGCAATGGCGACAGGAGCAACAATGGCTGTAAACGAGACGAGGAAAGCGACGGAGCACCTCCTCATCGGCCAGCCCTGATGGAGCAGGGACGGGACGGGGAATATGCCGTGCTCGTGGATGGAATAAAGTCAAGCTCAAGCTCAAGCGGGCAGGATCGCTCGCTCTCGTCGGTGCGGTGCGGGTGGGGCGCCGACGTGTTCGTTCAGGCCACTCTTGTAGTCCGTATCTGCGCGCGGCTTTTCCTTTTCTGAAGTCGAGGAAAGAGCCTGCAGGTGTGCGACTATTCTTTCTGTATTTCTGTGTGCACTCTGTAAAAGTGAGACCGCAACGTAGATCTGCCCGTGCGGCGTGGCTTATTTTTTAGTTTTTGGTACGGGTTTGATTATCGGGAGACAAGGTGCGTCTTCACTTGTTTTTTCTCCTTTTATTTCCTTCCTCCTCTTCTTCTTTTTTTTTCTTTTGACGAGATTGTTAGAAGTGGGAGAGGGATTTGGTGGAATAGTTCATTGTATTCTTGGCGTTAGTATATATGTAAATCTGAAGCCAACTTGAAGTCTGAAGACAATGCAGGACCGAATCCTAGTCTATCTTATACTTCCTAATAATCAGTATACTCAACTCTTGAAGTTGTGCTTCGGGAGATTGCCTCGGCCAAGGCCGAGCAGTTAGTTTTATGGCAAGCTGCTCTTTGGCGTCGCCGCGCCAAGATTCGTTGGTGCGTCTCTGGAGATGAAAGCTGCCAGTTCTTTCACGCTGCTGCTAACTGCCAGGCCCGCAGAAATAAAGTTAGGGTCCTTATTCAAGATGGCGTTGAAATCTACCAGAACAACCTCAAGCTGTCCATGGCTACTAACTACTTCAAAAGCCTGCTGGGTCAGCCAATGGCGTCCTTGCCTACAGTTCAACTCAGCTCCCTATATGCGCCTACGGACCTGACCGAGCTCGTGGATGTTTTCACTTGGGCAGAGATTGTGTCTGCCATCAATGGGGCCCCAAATAACAGGAGCCCTGGTGCGGACGGTTTCACCAATGAGTTCTACAAGGCCTTTAAGCACTTGATCAAGGACGATATCCTAAAGTTCTTCTCTGCTTTCCATGCAAACAATGTTTCGCTTGAAGGTATTAATATGGCATATATCACTTTGCTGCCTTAGAAAGATACACCGCTTGCCCTGGGCGATTATAGACCTGTCTCCTTGGTTCACAGCTTGCCAAAGTTGGCCTCCAAGGTCTTAACAAACAGGCTTCAACGCCATATTCCAGATTTGGTGCACCCCTTGCAATCCGGTTTTTTGAAAGGTCGTTCGATCATTGAAAACTTTGCCCTAGCCACTGAGATGATTCAAACTGCTCACAAAGGAAAGCTGCCAGTTATAGCCTTAAAGTTGGACTTCCAAAAGGCCTTCAACAGTGTGAGTTGGAGCCGCCTTTTGCAAATTCTTCAAGCTCAAGGCTTTCCGCAGAGATGGATACAATGGATTTCCTCCCTACTATCCACTGCCAAGTCGCGTGTTTTAATGAATGGAGAACTTGGTGATGTTTTTTCTGCCAGGAAGGGTTTTCGTCAAGGGGATTCTCTCTCCCCCTACATCTTCATCTTGGTTGCGGATGTACTCCAACGCCTGTGCTGCATGCATTTCCAGGCCGGCAACTTGCTGCACCCCCTCGGTTCAGATGTGTTGTTTCCTGTCTTGCAATATGCGGATGACACTCTGCTCCTTTTCCAGGGTACTTTACAGCAAGCTCAAGTTATCAAAAACATACTTTCCGCCTTCTCAGATTTCTCTGGCCTGCAGATAAATTTTCACAAAAGCACTTTGGTCCCGGTTTCAGTTGGATCTGATACTGCTATGGAGATTGCTCACCTTCTTGGCTGCCCAGTCTCCTCCTTCCCGTGCACTTATCTCGGTTTGCCTTTGTCTCTGAATAAGGTTACACATGGCATGCTCCTACCAGTGATACATAAAGTGGACAAGAGGCTGTCGGGCTGGCTAGCTACTTTTCTTTCATGGGGAGGCAGGCTAACGCTGATCAACTCGGTGCTTGCTGGCATTCCAAGTTATTTCATGACTTGCTTCCCTTGGCCAAAAGAGTCCATCAACAAGCTGGAGGGCTTGCTGCGCGCCTTCTTCTGGCAAGGAAAGAACACTACCTCGGGCGGCCACTTGTGGCGTGGGACAGAGTTATCCAGCCACGATGTGCGGGTGGCCTGGGTGTTAGGGATCTCTCTTCTCACAACCAAGCTATGATGTGTAAGTTTGTGGCCAAAGTTCTTGAGTTCTCAGATATACCATGCTATCAATGGCTGGCCTCACAATACTGTAGAAATAACTTACCCGGTGTAGCAGCTCGCGTGACCTTTGCTTTACAGAAAAGGCCTAAAAGTTTACATTCCGCTGGTTTTGTCCTCCTCTCGATGCTCGCTTGGATCCGGGGCTCTCGTCTCCTTCTGGCAGGATCAGTGGTTGAGGTTGGAAGGCTGATGTTTGCATTGCCAGTGCTATACTCTTTTCCCAAGGATAAACTATGTTCTATTCAGTCGCAAATAACTCAGAATGGTTGGGATATACAGCTGCACCCTAATCTCTCGCACACAGCGACACAGGAGCTGCAGGTCCTTCTTGACCTCGTCGCAGATGTGGCTCCGACCGTCGACAATGCTGATCGCCGGGTCTCTTCTCTCTTGGGAAAGGAACTTGCTACATGTTACTTCTACAAGATGCTCACCTTCCAGGGTATCTGATTGTGTTTTTTCTTGTGATGGATGCAGGATAAGGTTATTCCTAACAAGCACAAGGTTGTTCTCTGGCTGGCTTTTTTTGGGCGCTTAAACACGAGGGACAACATGTTCAAAAAAGGATGGTCTACGCTTGTCTCCAATGCTGATTGTGACATCTGTCCTGCTGTGGAGTCCATTGAACATATTGTACTTCGCTGTCGATCTGCCGAACATCTACGGGGCAAGTACTGAACTTCGTTGGCACATGCTTCACTGATCTTCTCTCTTTCTTGAACAAGCTTCCCTCTGATATTCTCGCGGAAGAAATGGAGCGTCATACAGCTGCATGCGTCATCTCTCTTTGGCATGCTCGAACGACGGCGCCTTCAATGGTGCCTCCTGATGCAGCGATACACAAGGTTCTATGCTGCGGAATTGCTTAGCCTTTGGCTGCACAGAGCTAGGCGGCAACAGAGAGACGATGTTTTTTAAATTTTATTATCTTTTGTCGAAGCTTTGATCTATATGTTGTCATCAATTACCAAAAAGGGGGAGATTGAAAGTGCAACTATCCCTAGGTGGTTTTGGTAACTCATAACAACATATAGCTCATTGAGCTAATGCTATTCCAAGACTATTATTTCAGAAAGCTCAATGAATGGCATGGCATGGATGATGAAAGTGGATCCCTCAAAATACTAAGGACAAAGGATTGGCTCAAGCTCAAAAGCTCAAGACTCTTCATTTTACATTTTAGTGATCCAAGATCACATTGAGTCTATAGGAAAAGCCAATACTATCAAGAAGGGATGAGGTGTTGCTTAATGAGCTTTTTGCTTCATGTGCTTAGTGATATGCTCCAAAACCCTCAACTA
This sequence comes from Aegilops bicornis, assembly GCA_021605145.1. Lineage (NCBI taxonomy): Eukaryota > Viridiplantae > Streptophyta > Magnoliopsida > Poales > Poaceae > Aegilops > Aegilops bicornis. Next base: position 497,360,295 of record CM038674.1, read on the forward strand.
CTTTCCCACATCCAAAAATGACCTAAACCTAAAGCCAAAATTGGTCACACCGATTCTTTCTATCCGGCGCCACAGATTCCAAAAGTCATAGCCACTGCCACAAACCCTAAGCAAATCGGTCTTACCGATAGGGATCTCGGTCTCACCGAGATAGGGTTGCAATCTCTCTGTTTCCCTTCGTAACATTTCGGTCCAACCGAAGTGAGCGATCAGTCCCATCGAGACTGCAATGTAAACTCTCTGTTTCCTTTTTGTAACATTTCAGTCTCACCGAAAAGAGCAAATCGGTCCCACCGAGTTTACCTGACCAACTCTCTGGTTAGCTAATTACCAAAATCGGTCTCACCGAGTTTGTGTAATCGATCTCACCGAGATTACGTTATGCCCTAACCCTAACCATATCGGTCTCACCGAGATGCATGTCGATCCACGAAAATCACTAACGGTCACTAGGTTTACTAAATCGGTCGACCGAGTTTGATGATTCGGTCCCACCGAGTTTGGTAAATTGTGTATAGCAGTTAGATTTTGTGTGGAGGCAATATATACCCCTCCACCTCCTCTTCATTCGTGGAGAGAGCCATCAGACTAAACCTACACTTCCAACTTACCATTTCTGAGAGAGAACCACCTACTCATGTGTTGAGGCCAAGATATTCCATTCCTACCATATGAATCTTGATCTCTAGCCTTCCCCAAGTTGTTTTCCACTCAATCCCTCTTTCTACCAGATCCAAATCCTATGTGAGAGAGTTGAGTGTTGGGGAGACTATCATTTGAAGCACAATAGCAAGGAGTTCATCATCAACACACCATTTGTTACTTCTTGGAGAGTGGTGTCTCCTAGATTGGCTAGGTGTCACTTGGGAGCCTCCAACAAGATTGTGGAGTTGAACCAAGGAGTTTGTAAGGGCAAGGAGATCGCCTACTTCGTGAAGATCTACCGCTAGTGAGGCAAGTCCTTCGTGGGCGGCGGCCATGGTGGGATAGACAAGGTTGCTACTTCGTGGACCCTTCGTGGGTGGAGCCCTCCGTGGACTCGTGCAACCGTTACCCTTCGTGGGTTGAAGTCTCCATCAGCGTGGAGTGCGATAGCACCACCTATCGGAACCACGCCAAAAACATCCGTGTCACCAATTGCGTTTGAATCCTCTAAACCCTTCCCTTACTTTCTTCCAACTTGCCTGCTTTAATTTCCGATGCCAATATACTCTTTGCTTGCTTTCTTGAATTGTGTGATGATTGCTTGACTTGTCCTAAAATAGCTAAAATCTGCCAAACTATAAAATTGGGAAAAGGTTAAGTTTTTAATTGGTCAAGTATTCTAATCACCCCCCTCTAGACATACTTCAAGGTCCTACAAGTGGTATCGTAGCTTTGGTCTCCATTTGCTTTGATTTCCATAGCTTTTGGTGGTCATAGCATTGGTTTCACAACCTAGGAGAGTATGGCGTCTAGCGAGGAAATTATCACCGTAGAGGTCCTTACTTTGATGGTACTAATTTTGCTAGTTGGAAGCATAAGATGAAAATGCATATTCTTGGACATAACCCCGCCGTTTGGGAAATTATTTGTATTGGCTTGCGAGGTGAATTTTTCGATGGGAGAGAACCGAACCGTGAAGCTAATGCGGAAGAATTGAAGATGCTACAATACAACGCTCAAGCATGTGACATCATCTTCAACGGACTGTGCCCCGAAGAATTCAACAAAATCAGCCGTCTTGAGAATGCAAAAGAAATTTGGGATACTTTGATTGATATGCATGAAGGCACCGAGTCCATCAAGGAATCCAAGTTGGATGTGCTCCAAAGTCAGCTTGACAAGTTCAAAATGAAGGATGGTGAAGGTGTCATTTGAAATGTACTCTAGGCTTGCTCTTATCACAAATGAGATTGCCGGCTTAGGGAGTGAGGAGATGACCGACAAATTCATCATCAAGAAGATCCTAAGAGCATTGGATGCAAAGTATGATACCGTGTGCACATTGATCCAAATGATGACAAACTACAAAGATCTCAAGCCAATGGAAGTCATTGGAAGGATTGTTGCTCATGAGATGTCACTCAAGGATAAGGAGGAACTTCACAAAAACTCAAGTGGTGCTTACAAAGCCTCAAGTGAAGCCCCCACATCATCAAGTGAGAAACCAACCTTCAATGAAGAATTGAGCTTAATGGTGAAGAACTTCAACAAGTTCTACAAAAGTAGAAGCAAAGAAAGAAGCTCCAAGTCAAGGTCTTATAGTGACAAGAGATCTTCTAGTCGAGAGCGCAATTGCTACAATTGTGGGAGACCCGAACACTACTCCAATGAGTGTACGGCACCCTAAAAAAGAAGAGAAGATTCTCCAAAAAGAAGAAGCAAAAGAGAAGAATCACCACCGAGAGAGAGGAGGAGTAGAGATGATCGTTATGAACGAAGACCCTCACGCAGAAGCAAGGATTAGGAAAGGAAGGACAAGTCATCAAGGAGCTACACAAAGCGAAGACATCAAGCTCATGTTGGTGAATGGGTTTCCGGCTCCGACTCCGACAATCACTCGAGAGAAGCTATCACTCCGACTCGAATATACTCAAGATGAAGGTGTTGCGGTCTAGCACTTGTGTCAACCAACTCCTCGACATATTTGATTCACCAAATGAAGGAATTGGAAGATGCTTCATGGCCAAAGGTCCAAAGGTAACACATCCCAGTATGTTGATTTTAATAGTGATGAAGATGACTTGCTAGGTGATGATGATTTACTTGTTGACAACTCTAGTGATGAATACTATGATGAAACGTCAATTAATCATGCTAATCAAACGAATGACAATGATGAGGAGAAAATTGAGCTTCTAACTAAAGAACTAAACACTCTTAAGTTGGCTCATGAAACTATCTTGAAGATCATCGAGAACTTTTAAGGGCTCATGAGAAGTTACGCTTTGAAAAGCTCAATCTTGAGCAAGAGCATGAGTTCTTAAAGGCAATCAATGATGATCTCCGCAAGAAAAGTTCTTCTTACATTGCCAAGCGTTTACTCTTATCTACTTACATGCCTCAAGTCAAGTCAAGTAACAAGTACAAGAAAGATACTTCCTCTAGTAGTAACAATAACAATGTCAAATCCAATGTTGTTGCTTCTAGTAGTTCTCTTGATTCCACTAATGATTCTCTTAGCCAAGTTACACTTGAGCAAGAAAATAGTTTATTGAAGGGAATTATAGAGAAAGGTGTTTACAAGAGCCTTGCCGGGAGTAAGCAATTGAGGAAATTATGCGCATAAGCAAGGAAGGCACCGGAAGAATCAAGGTGTTGGTTTTGAGCGAAAGTTCAACGCCAATGGAGTTGAGTGGGAAGAAGATCAATACCCCAAGACAAAGTTTGTTCCTCAACAAGAGAAGTATGATCCTACTTCCTTCAAGGGGACACAAGCTCAAGATGATCTTCCACCACAAGACCACAAGAACAAAGGCAAGGACAATCTTCAAGAAGAGATTGATACATTTGAAGAAGCACCTAAAGCCTCGTTCGAGTGGGTTCCCAAGACTACGTCAAGTTCTACTTCATCAAGTACAACTACAACTCCAAGGATTCCCATCAAGATGATGTGGATCCCGAAGAAGAAGAACTAGAGAGTTCTTGAGGGTGACTCCGCCAACATTCTTCGCTCATATCATTTTGGCAAGAACAAGTGCAATCAACTTTCACATCTTGCACTTGCTCAAGGAGTCACAAACCCTCATGTTGGTAAGGCAAGGGACAAGGTAACCTAATGTTTTCATGGACATCATCTTGTGTGTGCATCACTCTATGTCTATGGATATTCTTGTTTGTTCCTTATGGGACTAACCCATGTAGGCAAGTTGAAAGTGCAACTCACTCCAAAGGATTTCTCCAAATGATCTACATCAACATTGAGCATCTACATCTTCAACACCTACATGAAGTCATCATCGACAAAACCCAAGGTTAGTTCATCCCTCTAAGGGGGATCTCACATCTAGGGGAGCTTAACTCTAAGAATTGAGTCAAAGCAACTCTAATGGTGTGAACACATTAATGCATTATGTAAAAGTGGTAACCCACTTGAGCTTAAGCGATGAGTATGACCTATGATCAAATGTTCTCATTTGACTCCTAAGTCAATATACTCATATATAGATGACCTAGTCATCGCCAATTGTTTGATAGATGCTAGAATTGGTTGTGCATGCTTTGCCACATATTTCAATTGCCATGTTATTGTGTGAGCATGTTGGTGCATATTTTACTCATTCAAGGACATCCACTTGTTGTTTTGTTTGATTGGTTCTTTCTTCTTTTGGCCAAGTGGATGGACAAGAATGCCTAAGAACCTTCTTTAGCTATCTATGCTATTCTCGTCTCAAACTCTATTCATGCTACATCACAAAATTTGATCAAGTCAGATTCGAACCACTCTGTGTGAGGAGCACTTTCGGAGTCCCCGATTAAGTCATAGATTTAACTTCCAAAACCTCTTAATGATTCTCGGTCCGACCGATCCTACCATTTCGGTCCTACCGAGATCATCAAGTTGATCTGAAGTTTTCAATCTCGGTGCAACCGATTTGAACTTTCGGTCTCACCGAGTTGTCATGAATCGAACACGATTATGCATCTCGGTGCCACCGAGTTGTTCCACTCGGTCACACCGACAGGGTCGGGCTATATATAGTCACAGGCAAAATTTTGCAAATTTCTCCGAAACCCTTCGCCCGCCCATCAGCTCGCTCTGCCATCCTGGTCTCCGGATCGTCTCCTCATCGCCAGCAGCCTCTTGTCGCTGGTCTTCGCCGCCGTCAACGGATTTCGTCCCCACAGTTGCCGCCGTAGCAAGTCCACCGCCAAGTTAGGGTATGGACTTGATCTTTGTGCTATCCATGTCTGATTCCTAGCACATTGTTTTCATATTGAATCTTACAACGATTGAAACTCATCTATCCAGCCAAAGTAGTTCATAGATTAGATGTGATTCGAATTTTAGGTTTAGGTTTCCGCCGAAACCATCTCGGACCCACCGAGTTGAAAAACTCGGTCTCACCGATTTGGCTTATGCCATTGCACTAGTGACTCTCGGTCTGACCGAGAATTACTAATCGGTGCAACCAATTTGAGGATTCAGTGAAACCCTAGCAGTCTCGGTGCCACCGAACTGAAACTCGGTCCAATCAAGATCATCAGTTTAGGTTCCAAAACCGCTTCGGTATCACCGAGTTTGAAAATCGGATCCGAAATGCTTTCTGTGGAAAACTAAAACTGAACTTTTGAGTCATTCTTTTGCAAAAACCTCTGCATTTTGTGATGCTCATCTTTTCTATCTCATCTATAAACTCTTCACAGGTCGATCGGCTTTTGCGGTATGTCCGATCAAAGTGACATGACCGAGCAGTCGAGAAGAGCGGATATATTTGAGTGAGGGCACTAGTCCATCAACTTCGGATGAAGGGCGAAGTACTCCTAGCAACTTGCCTAAGGCTGCTACTAGGCAAAGGAGGAAAAGGAATTCAGATTCAGAGGATGAAAATTACAGGGCTGAGGAAGATGAGGCTACGTCCAAGAAAGTTGTGCTCAAGAAGGAAAGGGTCATGAAGACCAAAAGGACTGCAGGAAGACAACCAATGTCTAAACCCAGAACATCAACTCATCTGCCAGAAAATCCTGATCCCAAAGAGCCGATTCTTTGAGAGCAAGAAGAGGAAGGAAAGGGTCAAGATGACCATGGCCAAAGTTATTGGGAAGCCTTCCATGATGGAAGAGGAAGAGCTGCTGCACCAGCACCAAAGGCACCAAAGCTTATGGGTGATGCAATCAGATCGAGGCTGCCACATCTAAGCCCAAGGAAGCACCCAAAGCTGCCCCCAAGGCCAAGTCTGCACCAAAGAGGAATACTAGGAATATTCCAAATTCTGAGAAGAACAATGCCCCAGTGCCTGAGGTTGATGAGGAAGATGAAGAAGGACAAGTTCTGAGGAAGCTCAAGTCCAAGATACCAGACCACAATGATGCCCATCCTGTGGCTGAGAACATGAGAATCAGGAAGGATTCGGGGCTGAGGAAATGGAGGATGGAAGATCCATATGCTTCAAGGAGAAGAACTGATGTTGATTACAGGTTCCATACAAAGGAACAGCAGGACTTCTATGAGACAATCTTGTTGGACAAGAAGCCCATTGTGTGTGATATGAGGTGGGTCGATTTGGACCTACATAAAGGAAAATGAAGAGCACTATCACGGAGTGCAAGACAGCTTTGTGAGTTGTGGAGTTGCAGATTTTGTTGGGCAAAAGCTCACAAATTGGAATGATGAGCTTATCATGCAGTTTTACTCCACATCACATTTTTACCCAGATGGGAGAATTGTTTGGATGTCTGAAGGTACAAGGTACCAGTCAACTGTTGAAGAGTGGGCAAAGCTGATAAATGCCCCAGAGGAGAATGAGGATGACCTAGATATCTATGCAAAGAAGAAAAAGGATCACAATTCAATGGCTCACATGTACAAGGAAATTCCAAACAAGGCTTTAGCAACTCACAAGTTTGGATCAGTTCACTATCTTTGTCGGGTTGCCAACCATAAATTGGATTACGAGGCACACCTTGTTGCCCAAGTCGGTGACCATAACATGATCAGAGGGCATGCCATCAACATATTGCATGTGTTTGATGTGCCACGGAAGTTTAAAGTCATGAGCACGATCATTGAAACTATCAAGTGGATTGCAGCAGATCGGAAGAGGAGGCTGTGGATATGCACCTCAGATTCAAGAACTGATAAACTCAAAGATGGGCACAGGAAAATATCAGTTGGATAAGGAACACTTTCCACTTTATCCATACTTTGAGGACAATGAGGTTATCATGAATGAAGATGATCCACAATCAGTTCAAGCTCAGGAGAAGAAGGAGAAGGCAAAGAGGGAGAAGGCTGCCAAGATGCCAACTCAAGAGGAGGCATCTGAATATCTCTTGAAGAACAACCAGGAGCAGCTTGGTTACTTAATAGCATCAACCTTGAGGATTGAGAAGGGATTGGCCACTCTCACTCAAAATCAGGAGAGCTTGGAGAGAATCATAGAGCAAATGTTCTATAACTTAGATGTGAAATTAACTGAGATTCAGACTGCAGTGGAGGAGCTACAAGAGGACATGCAGGACAGGAAGGGCAAGACAACAACAAATGTGTTTGCCAGAGTGCCTAGAGCCTAGAGGTCATCACCATGCTAGTTTACGACACAAGAGCAACTTCGTCTGCACCAGCTACAACCTCTGTGCCACCAGCTCCAGCACCTACATCAGCTCCAGCTCCATCTACATCAACTGAAGTCTTCGTCCCAGGAGCCATCTCTACACCACCACCAGAAGATCAAGCCTGAGAGTCGATCTAGCACTATGCATTTTCTATGAACTTTTTGGTAACTTGTTCCCAAAGGGGGAGAAAAATGTATAGATCATAGGCTTCGAGAGAGAGAGAGAGTGTTGCTTTTGTTCTCTCTTGCTTTATTTGGTGGTTTTTCAACGTTAATTGCTTCTGGTTGAGATACTATGCTTGTGAGACATTGATGATCATGTGTTTGATCATAAGCTACACATATGCATGCTTGATATTATCCTATCTATCTTATGTGATCACTCACTTTGCTTGGTGATGAGTGCATGTATTCATTGTTTATTATTTTGAGCGCTCCACCAAGATGTATGTGACATGGAAGAGTAACCCATGAGCCTAATTCATTGTGCATTTGCAGTCCAAAGCAAATCTAAAACTATGCACAAATTTAGGGGGAGCTCTTGCTTATCACATACTTCTCAAAGCGACGATGTTTTTTAAATTTTATTATCTTTTTTCGAAGCTTTGATCTATATGTTGTCGTCAATTACCAAAAAGGGGGAGATAGAAAGTGCAACTATCCCTAGGTGGTTTTGGTAATTCATAAAAACATATAGCTCATTGAGCTAATGCTATTCCAAGACTATTATTTCAGGAAAGCTCAATGAATGGCATGGCATGGATGATGAAAGTGGATCCCTCAAAATACTAAGGACAAAGGATTGGCTCAAGCTCAAAAGCTCAAGACTCTTCATTTTACATTTTAGTGATCCAAGATCACATTGAGTCTATAGGAAAAGCCAATACTATCAAGAAGGGATGAGGTGTTGCTTAATGAGCTTTTTGCTTCATGTGCTTAGTGATATGCTCCAAAACCCTCAACTACTTTCCCACATCCACAAATGACCTAAACCTAAAGCCAAAATCGGTCACACCGATTCTTTCTATCCGGCGCCACCGATTCCAAAAGTCATAGCCACTGCCACAAACCCTAAGCAAATCGGTCTTACGGATAGGGATCTCGGTCTCACCGAGATAGGGTTGCAATCTCTCTGTTTCCCTTCGTAACGTTTCGGTCCAACCGAAGTGAGTGATCGGTCCCACCGAGACTGCAATGTAAACTCTCTGTTTCCTTTTTGTAACATTTCGGTCTCACCGAAAAGAGCAAATCGGTCCCACCGAGTTTACCAGACCAACTCTCTGGATAGATAAATACCAAAATCAGTCTCACTGAGTTTGTGTAGTCGGTCTCACCGAGATTACTTTATGCCCTAACCCTAACCATATCGGTCTCACCGAGATGCATGTCAGTCCCACCGAAAATCACTAACGGTCACTAGGTTTACTAAATCGGTCTGGCCGAGTTTGATGATTCGGTCCCACTGAGTTTGGTAAATTGTGTGTAACGGTTAGATTATGTGTGGAGGCTATATATACCCCTCCACCTCCTCTTCATTCGTAGAGAGAGAGCCATCAGACTAAACCTACACTTCCAACTTACCATTTTACGAGAGAACCACCTACTCATGTCTTTGAGGCCAAGATATTCCATTCCTACCATATGAATCTTGATCTCTAGCCTTCCCCAAGTTGCTTTCCACTCAATCCCTCTTTCTACCAGATCCAAATCCTATGTGAGAGAGTTGAGTGTTGGGAGACTATCATTTGAAGCACAAGAGCAAGGAGTTCATCATCAACACACCATTTGTTACTTCTTGGAGAGTGGTGTCTCCTAGATTGGCTAGGTGTCACTTGGGAGCCTCCAAAAAGATTGTGGAGTTGAACCAAGGAGTTTTTAAGGGCAAGGAGATCGCCTACTTCGTGAAGATCTACCGCTAGTGAGGCAAGTCCTTCGTGGGCGATGGCCATGGTGGGATAGACAAGGTTGCTACTTCGTGGACCCTTCGTGGGTGGAGCCCTCCGTGGACTCGCGCTACTGTTACCCTTCGTGGGTTGAAGTCTCCATCAACGTGGAGGTACGATAGCACCACCTATCGGAACCACGCCAAAAACATTCGTGTCTCCAATTGCGTTTGAATCCTCTAAACCCTTCCCCTTACTTTCTTGCAAGTTGCATGCTTTAATTTCCGCTGCCAATATACTCTTTGCATGCTTGCTTGAATTGTGTGATGATTGCTTGATTTGTCCTAAAATAGCTAAAATCTGCCAAACTATAAAATTGGGAAAAGGTTAAGTTTTTAATTGGTCAAGTAGTCTAATCACCCCCCCTCTAGACATACTTCAAGGTCCTACAACAAGTCGTAGACGAAGGCACGCACCGGTGTTGCCAGCATAGGGCATGCGTAGACGGACGAAGACGAAGTTGATGAAGCGCCGTACCAGGCTTGCCAGGCCCGGGTACACGTCATGGACGAAGGCACGCATCGGTGTTGCCAGCACCGGGCATGCGTAGACGAGGGACCTGCACGAGCTGTACCCCATGTCGAAGAGGGGACAGTAGAGAAGAACTCGACGACGGTTGCGGCGCCAATCGGCACGGGGCCGATGTCGCCCGTGGTTGTCGGAGTAGACGAATTGGTCGAGGTAGATGGCGGCGACGCTGGCGACGGGCTGGTGCTGGACGAAGACGAAGGAGGTGGACGGTTGATAACCAACAGTTTTCGAGGGTAAAGTATTCAACCCAAATTTATGATTCGACACACGGGAAGCCAAAGAATATTCTCAAGTATTAGCAGTTGAGTTGTCAATTCAACCACACCTAGAAAGCTTAACATTTGCAGCAAAGTATTTAGTAGCAAAGTAGTATGGAAATGTGATATGATGGCAAAAGTAACAAGATGGCAGTTTTGTAGTAATTGTAACAGTGGCAATGGTAAAGTAACTAAGCAAAGATCAATATGTGAAAAGCTCGTAGGCATTGGATCAGTGATGGATAATTATGTCGGATGCGATTCCTCATGCAACAGTTATAACATAGGGTGACACAGAACTAGCTCCATTTCATCAATGTAATGCAGGCATGTATTTCGAATATAGTCATACGTGCTTATGGAAAAGAACTTGCATGGCATCTTTTGTCCTACCCTCCCGTGGCAGCGGTGTCCTATTGGAAACTAAGGAATATTAAGGCCTCCTTTTAATAAAGTATCGTACCAAAGCATTAACACTTAGTGAATACATGAACTCCTCAAACTACGGTCATCACCAGGAGTGGTCCCGATTATTGTCACTTGAGGTTGCGGATCATAACACATAGTAGGTGACTATTGACTTGCAAGATAGGATCAAGAACTCACATATATTCATGAAAACATAATAGGTTCAGATCTGAAATCATGGCACTCGGGCCCTAGTGACAAGCATTAAGCATAGCAAAGTCATAGCAACATCTATCTCAGAACATAATGGACACTAGGGATCAAACCCTAACAAAACTAACTCGATTACATGGTAAATCTCATCCAACCCATCACCGTCCAGCAAGCCTACGATGGAATTATTCACGCACGGCGGTGAGCATCATGAAATTGGTGATGGAGGAAGGTTGATGATGACGACGGCGACGGATTCCCCTCTTCGGAGCCCCGAACGGACTCCAGATCAGCCCTCCCGAGAAAGATTAGGGCTTGGCGGCGGCTCCGTATCATAAAACGCAATGAATCATTCTCTGATTTTTTTCTTGCCGAACGTGAATATATAGAGTTGGAGTTGAGGTCGGTGGAGCTCCAGGGGGCCCACGAGGCAGGGGGCGTGCCCCAAGGGAGTGGGCGCACCCCCGCCCTCGTGGATAGGGGGTGGGTCCCCTGGTCTTGATTCTTTCGCCAGTATTTTTTTATATTCCAAAAATATTCTCTGTGAAGTTTCAGGTCATTCCGAGAACTTTTATTTCTGAAAAAAAATAACAACATGGCAATTCTGCTTTGAAAGCGATTAATCGGTCAAGGTTAGTTCCATTCAAATCATGCAAGTTAGATTCCAAAACAAGGGCAAAAGTGTTTGGGAAAGTAGATACGATGGAGACATATCAACTCCCCCAAGCTTAAACCTTTGCTTGTCCGCAAGCAATTCAGTTGACAAACTGAAAGTGATAAAGAAAAACTTTTACAAACTCTGTTTGCTCTTGTTGTTGTAAATATGTAAAGCCGACATTCAAGTTTTTAGCAAGATTATGAACTAACCATATTCACAATAACACTTAGGTCTCATGTTTACTCATATCAATGGCATAATCAACTAGCGAGCAATAATAATAAATCTCGGATGACAACACTTTCTCAAAACAATCATAATATGATATAACAAGATGGTATCTCGCTAGCCCTTTACGAGACCATAAAACATAAATGTAGAGCACCTCTCAAGATCAAGGACTGACTAAACATTGTAATTCATGATAAAAGAGATCCAGTCACAGTCATACTCAATGTAAACTAATAGTAATGCATGCAAATGACAGCGGTGCTCTCCAACTAGTGCTTTTTAATAACAGGGTGATGACTCAACATAAAAGTAAATAGATAGGCCCTTCGCAGAGGGAAGCATGGATTTGTAGAGGTGCCAGAGCTCGATTTTTGAAACAGAGATAAATAATATTTTGAGTGGCATACATTCATTGTCAACATAACAACCGAGAGATCTCGATATCTTCCATGCTACACACATTATAGGTGGTTCCCAAACAGAATGGTAAATTTTATACTCCCCCACCACCAACAAGCATCAATCCATGGCTTGCCCGAAACAACAGGTGCCTCCAACTAACAACAGTCCTGGGGGAGTTTTGTTTGCAATTATTTTGATTTGAGCATGGGACTGGGCATCCCGGTTACCGGCCATTTTCTCATGAGTGATGAGCGGAGTCCACTCATCGTGAGAATAACCCACCTAGCATGGAAGATATAGACAGCCCTAGTTGATACATGAGCTATTCGAGCATACAAAAGAATTTCATTTGAAGGTTTAGAGTTTGGCACATACAAATTTACTTGGAGCGGCGGTAGATACGCATATAGGAAGGTATGGTGGACTCATATGGAATAACTTTGGATTTTATGGAAGTGGATGCACAAGCAGTATTCCGCTTAGTACAAGTGAAGGATAGAAAGAGGCTGGAAGCGACCAACTAGAGAGCGACAACAGTCATGAACATGCATTAAAATTAATCAACACTGAGTGCAAGCATGAGTAGGATATAATTCACCATGAACATAAATATCATGGAGGCTATGTTGATTTTGATTCAACTACATGCATGAACATGTGCCAAGTCAAGCCACTCGAATCGTTCAAAGGAGGATACCACCCTATCATACCACATCACAACCATTTTAATAGCATGTTGGCACGCAAGGTAAACCATTATAATCTCCTAGCTAATTAAGCATGGCATGAGCAACTATAATCTCTAATTGTCATTGCAAACATGTTTATTCATAATAGGCTGAATCAGGAACGATGAACTAATCATATTTACAAAAACAAGATAGGTCGAGTTCATACCAGCTTTTCTCATCTCAATCAGTTGATCATATATCGTCATTATTGCCTTTCACTTGCACGACCGAACGGTGTGGATAATAATAATAGTGCATGTGCAATTGGACTAAGCTGGAATCTGCAAGCATTCAATACAAGGGAGAAGACAAGGTAATATGGGCTCTTTGTTAAATCAACAATAATGCATATAAGAGCCACTCAACATTTTCATCATGGCCTTCTCCTCTCGACCCCCAAAGAAAAGAAATAAAATAAAACTATTTACACGGGAAAGCTTCCAACAAGCAAAAGAAGAACGAGAAATCTTTTTGGCTTTTTCTTTTAGTTATTACTACTACAAGCATGGAAAGTAAACTAGCTAAAAGCTACAACTAATTTTTTTGTTTTTTCTTAAGGTTTTTCAAACACACAAGAAGAAGGCTTAAAACAGAAAATAAACTAGCATGGATAGTACAATGAAAAAGTATGAGCACCGACAACTAGAATGAGTGTGTGAACATGAATGTAATGTCGGTGGGAAATACGTACTCCCCCAAGCTTAGGCTTTTGGACTATGTTGGTCTATGGCCACGGCTGGCCTGGCGGATATCCGAAGTTGTAACTGGGGTCGTACTGAGATGCAGCGGCTATTGCCTGATGAGCTGCAGCTTGGAGGCGAGTTGCCTCCGTCCTCCTCTCATACTCGTTCGCCTCCTCCCTGGTTATAACATATCTCCCTTTCGCCTGAAAGTCAAAGAAAGCAGGAGCGGGGAGAGCAACATGGACATTGCGACGTCTGTCAAAGATTAGTCGGTATTGGAGGAACTGTTCATTCCTCTCAACAAACTGATGACGAACCATAGCATTATAATCTAAATAAGCATGAGGCAATTCCATATTATTTTCATGTATGGGTATCTCAAGATAATTAGCTACACGGGTTGCATAAATTCCACCAAACAAGTCTCCACTTAAACTATTAAGATGCAACCTTTGTGCAACGATGCCCCCCAAGTTATATTGTTTATCCCCTAATATCGCGCTCTTGAGGACACAAAGATCTAGAACGCACACGTGACAAGCCTCATCTTTACCATTAATGCATCTACCCACGAAGAGAGCAAAATAATGTATGGCAGGAAAATGAATGCTCCCTATGGTGGCTTGTGTGATTTCTCTAGATTCCCTCACAGTGATACTAGCAAGAAAATCTTTTTATTCAGATTTACGCGGTTCACTAACATTACCCCACTGTGGGAGTTTACAAGCAGCACTAAAATCTTCTAGGTCCATAGTATATGATTTATCATAAAGATCAAATAGAACAGTGTGAGAATTGCGCGAGGATGTAAATTTAAACCTTCTCACAAAGGAATCAGTTAGGTAGCAGTATTGCGGGCACTTATCTGACATGAAGCCCTCAAGGTCAGCATTACGCAGATACGCGTCAAATTCATCCTTTATACCTGCTCCAATATAAACTCCTCTGACGGCCATTCACAAGGCCGCACTTGAGCTTCTCTTGGTAGTTCACAGTCCAGCTCACATATCGCGAGCCTAGGTGCCTGCTTCCTTGAGGAACCACCTTGGTACATTTTCCTAAACATATTTCTTCCTCTAAAAAATTTCTGAAATTTTTAGTAACTCAAAATAAAAGTGAACCAAACTCAACAAGATTGATATCAACTACTCCCACAAGTGCCTAGAGACTTTTTCATGCATTAGAACTACTTGGGACCATATAAATTTGACATGCAAGCTCAAGAACAGGGTCACCTAAGCAGCAAAAATTTGCAATAAATAAAGCACTAGAACAAAAACTAATTGAACCTTTGGAGGAGTCACATACCGAAGAACAATCCCCCAAAGCAGTTTTGTGAATGGAGCTTTGAGCAAGGAGATCGAAAATGGCAGCAAGATGAGCTAGAACACGGGTTTGAGCTAGGGGAGGATTTTTTCTGGAGGAAGAAGAAGTGTGTGTGTGTGTGTTGGAATAAGTGGAGGGGGTCCACGTGGGGTCCATGAGGCAGGGGGCGCGCCCTGGACCCTCGTGGCCAGGTGGTGGCCTCCTCTGGTGTGTTCTTAGTGCCAGGTATTCTTAAATATTCTACAAAAAATCACATTTCATTTTTGGAACATTTGGAGAACTTATATTTTTGGGGTATATTTTATTGCAAGGATAATTCAGAAAACAGACAGAAAATATTATTTTTGCTTAATTTAATCTAAATAACAGAAAGTAAAAGGAGGGTACAGAGAGTTGTGCTTTCTAACTTCATCCATCTCATGCTCATCAAAAGGAATCCACTAACAAGGTTGATCAAGTCTTGTTAACAAACTCTTTCCGAATTGCATAAAACCGGAGAATTTTTGAATACACTAAGTTACCTCAACGGGGATATGCACATCCTCAACAATAAGAATATCATATTTCTTCTTGACAGTAGGAAGAGGAAATTCAAAACCTCCAATACTAATCGTTGGAATTTTTCCAATAGAATTGATACTGTGGACTTGAGGTTGTTTCCTCGGAAAGTGTACCATATGCTCATTACCATTAACAAGAAACGTGACATTGCCTTTGTTGCAATCAATAACAGCCCCTGCAGTATTAAAAAATGGTCTACCAAGAATAATCGATATATTATCGTCCTCGGGAATATCAAGAATAACAAAGTTCGTTAAAATAGTAACGTTTGCAACCACAACAGGCACATCCTCACAAATACCGACAGGTATAGTAGTTGATTTATCGGCCATTTGCAAAGATATTTCAGTAGGTGTCAACTTATTCAAATCAAGTCTACGATATAAAGAGAGAGGCATAACACTAACACTGGCTCCAAGATCACATAAAGCGGTTTTAACATAGTTTCTTTTAATGGAGCATGGTATAATTGGTACTCCTGGATCTCCTAGTTTCTTTGGTAATCCACCTTTACAAGTATAATTAGCAAGCATGGTGGAAATTTCAGCTTCCGGTATCTTTCTTTTATTTGTAACAATATCTTTCATGTACTTAGCATTAGGATTCATTTTAAGCATATCACCAAACGCATACATAAAAGATAGGTCTAATCATTTCAAAGAAAGCGCTCAAAATCCTCATCATCCTTTTTCTTGGATGGTTTAGGAGGAAAAGGCATGGGTTTCTGAACCCATGGTTCTCTTTCTTTACCGTATTTCCTAGCAACGAAGTCTCTCTTATCATAACGTTGATTCTTTGATTGTGGGTTATCAAGATCAACAACAGGTTCAATTTCTACATCATTGTTATTGCTAAGTTGAGCATCAACATGAACATCATCATTAATATTATAACTAGGTTCATGTTCATCACCAGATTGTGTTTTAGCATCAGAAATAAAAATATCATTGGGATTCTCAGGTGTGTCAACAATAGGTTCACTATAAGCATGCAAAGTCCTATCATTTTTCTTTTTCTTGTTTTTGGAAGGACTAGGTGCATCAGCATTAGTTCTCTCAGAATCTTGCTCAATTCTCTTAGGGTGGCCCTCAGGGTACAAAGGTTCCTGAGTCATTTTACCCCTCTAGTCATAACTCTAACAGCATTATCCTTTTTCTTATTATTTAATTCATTGAGCAAATCATTTTGAGCTTTAAGCACTTGTTCTACTTGAGTGGTAACCATAGAAGCATATTTACTAATAAGTTTAAGTTCACCTTTAACTCTAGACATAACTCAAGTGTTCAATCATATAAGCATTACGTTTCAATTGTCTACCAACATAAACATTGAAGTTTTCTTGTTTAATAATAAAATCATCAAACTCATCCAAGCATTGGCTAGCAAACTTAGTAGATGGGATTTCACCCTTATCAAATCTATAGAGATAATTTACCTTTACTACCCGTGTCGGGTTATCAAGACCATGCATTTCTTCAATAGGTGGTAAATTCTTAACATCTTCAGCTTTAATACCCTTTTCTTTCAAAGATTTCTTTGCCTCTTGCATATCTTCAGGACTGAGAAATAGAATACCCCTTTTCTTCGGAGTTGGCTTAGGAATTGGTTCAGGAAGTGTCCAATCAATTTCATTACTCAACATATTATTCAATAGCAATTCAGCTTGATCAACAGTTCTTTCCTTGAAAACACAACCAGCACAACTATCCAGGTGGTCTCTGGAAGCATTAGTTAGTCCATTATAAAAGATATCAAGTGTTTCATTTTTCTTGAGAGGATGATCAGGCAAATCATTAAGTAACCGGAGAAGCCTCCCCCAAGCTTGTGGGATACTCTCTTCTTCAATTTGCACAAAATTATATATTTCCCTTAAGGCAGCTGATGTCTACTAACAACCTTCTTCTTGTAGACGTTGTTGGGCCTCCAAGTGGTTTGTAGGAAAGTAGCAAATTTCCCTCAAGTGGATGACCTAAGGTTTATCAATCCGTGGGAGGCGTAGGAAGAAGATGGTCTCTCTCAAACAACCCTGCAACCAAATAACAAAGAGTCTCTTGTGTCCCCAACACACCCAATACAATAGTAAATTGTATAGGTGCACTAGTTCGGCGAAGAGATGGTGATACAAGTGCAATATGGATGGTAGATATAGGTTTTTGTAATCTGAAAATATAAAAACAGCAAGGTAGCAAGTGATAAAAGTGAGCGTAAGCGGTATTGCAATGCTAGGAAATAAGGCCTAGGGTTCATACTTTCACTAGTGCAAGTTCTCTCAACAATAATAACATAATTGGATCATATAACTATCCCTCAACATGCAACAAAGAGTCATTCCAAAGTCACTAATAGCGGGGAACAAACGAAGAGATTATTGTAGATGCGAAACCACCTCAAAGTTATCGCTTTACGATCGATCTATTCAAGAGTCCATAGTAAAATAACATGAGGCTATTCTTTCCATTCGATCTATCATAGAGTTCGTACTAGAATAACACCTTAAGACACAAATAAACCAAAACCCTAATGTCACCTAGATACTCCAATGTCACCTCAAGTATCCATGGGTATGATTATACGATATGCATCACACAATCTCAGATTCATCTATTCAACCAACACAAAGAACTTCAAAGAGTGCCCCAAAGTTTCTACCGAAGAGTCAAGACGAAACGTGTGCTGTTGAGGGGAGCGATAGTTAAATCAAGTTAGTGCTGTTTTAACCTTCGCAAGGACCGGGCGTAGCCACACTCGGTTCAACTAAAGTTGGAGAAAGCAGACACCGCTAGTCACTGTGTGCAAAGCACGGCGGTAAAACCAGTCTCGGCGTAAGCGTCTGGCGTAATGTCGGTCCGTGCCGCTTCATCCAACAATACCGCTGAACCAAAGTATGACATCTTTGGTAAGCAAGATGACTTGTATCGCCCACAACTCACTTGTGTTCTACTCATGCATATAACATCAACGCATAAAACCTGGCTCGGATGCCCTTTGTTGGGGAACGTAGTAATTTCAAAAAAATTCCTACGCACACGCAAGATCATGGTGATGCATAGCAACGAGAGGGGAGAGTGTTTTCCACGTACCCTCGTAGACCGAAAGCGGAAGCGTTAGAACAACGCGGTTGATGTAGTCGTACGTCTTCACAACCCAACCGATCAAGCACCGAAACTACGACACCTCCGAGTTCTAGCACACGTTCAACTCGATGACGATCCCTGGACTCCGATCCAGCAGGGTGCCGGGGAAGAGTTCCGTCAGCACGACAGCGTGGTGACGATCTTGATGTTCTACCGTCGCAGGGCTTCACCTAAGCACCGCTACAATATTATCGAGGACTTTGGTGGAGGGGGGCACCGCACACGGCTAAGAGATCAAGAGATCAATTGCTGTGTCTAGAGGTGCCCCCCCTCCGTATATAAAGGGGGGGGGGGGGGGAGGGCCAGCCAAGGGGAGGGGCGCGCCCTAGGGGGGGCAAACCAACTCCAAGTTGGTTTGCCCCCTTTCCTCTTCCAAGTCGGAGAAGGGGGAAGGAGGAGCTGGAGAGAAGGAAGGAGAAGGGGGGCCGCCGCCCCCTTCCCTTTCCCAATTCGGATTGCGGCAAGGGGGGCCGTGCGCCACCTCCTGGCCTCCCTCTCTCCTTTCCACTAAGGCCCATAAGGCCCAATAGCTTCCCGGGAGGGGTTCCGGTAACCCCCGGTACTCCGATATATATCCGATAACCCCCGGAACTTTTCCGGTGTCCGAATATAGTCGTCCAATATATCAATCTTTATGTCTCGACCATTTCGAGACTCCTCGTCATGTCTGTAATCTCATTCGGGACCCCGAACAAACTTCGGTACATCAAAACTCATAAACTCATAATATAAGCATCGCCGAAACCTTAAGCGTGCGGACCCTACGGGTTCGAGAACTATGTAGACATGACCTAGAACTGTTTCCGGTCAATAACCAATAGAGGAACCTGGATGTTCATATTGGCTCCTACATATTCTACAAAGATCTTTATCGGTCAAACCACATAACAACATACGTTGTTCCCTTTGTCATCGGTATGTTACTTGCCCGAGATTCGATCGTCGGTATCACAGTACCTAGTTCAATCTCGTTACTGGCAAGTCTCTTTACTCGTTATGTAATTCGTCATTCCGTAACTAACTGATTAGCTATATTGCTTGCAAGGCTTATAGTGATGTGCATTACCGAGAGGGCCCAGAGATACCTCTCCGACAATCGGAGTGACAAATCCTAATCTAAAAATACATCAACTCAACAAGTACCTTTGGAGGCACCTGCAGAGCACCTTTATAATCACCCAGTTACGTTGTGACATTTGGTAGCACACAAAGTGTTTCTCCGGTAAACGGGAGTTGCATAATCTCATAGTCATAGGAACATGTATAAGTCATGAAGAAAGCAATAGCAACATACTAAACGATCAAGTGCTAAGCTAACGGAATGGGTCAAGTCAATCACATCATTCTCCTAATGATGTGATCCCGTTAATCAAATGACAACTGATGTCTATGGTTAGGAAACTTAACCATCTTTGATTTACGAGCTTGTCAAGTAGAGGCATACTAGTGACACTATGTTTGTCTATGTATTCACATATGTATTATGTTTCCGGGTAATACAATTCTAGCATGAATAATAAACATTTATCATGATACGAGGAAATAAATAATAACTTTATTATTGCCTCTAGGTCATATTTCCTTCAGTCTCCCACTTGCACTAGAGCCAATAATCTAGATTACACAGTAATGATTCTAACACCCATGGAGTCTTGGTGTTGATCATGTTTTGCTCGTGGAAGAGGCTTAGTCAACGGGTCTGCTACATTCAGATCCGTATGTATCTTGCAAATCTCTATGTCTCCCACGGACTTGGTCCGGATGGAATTGAAGCGTCTCTTGATGTGCTTGGTTCTCTTGTGAAATCTGGATTCCTTTGCCAAGGCAATTGCACCGATATTGTCACAAAGATTTTCATTGGACCCGATGCACTAGGTAACGACACCTAGATCGGATATGAACTCCTTCATCCGAGACTCCTTCATTTGCTGCTTCGAAGCAGCTATGTACTCCGCTTCACATGTAGATCCCGCTACGGCGCTTTGTTTAGAACTGCACCAACCCAGCGGCTCCACCGTTTAATATAAATACGTATCCGGTTTTGCGATTTAGAATAAATGCGGATCGATGTCAAAGCTTGCATCGACGTAACCATTTACGACTAGCTCTTTGTCACCTCCATAAACGAGAAACATATCCTTAGTCCTTTTCAGGTATTTCAGGATGTTCTTGACCGATGTCCAGTGATCCACTCCTGGATTACTTTGGTACCTCCCTGCTAAACTATTAGAAAGGCACACATCAGGTCTGGTACACAACATTGCATACATGATAGAGCCTATGGCTGAAGCATAGGGAACACCTTTCATTTTCTCTCTATCTTGTGCAGTGGTCGGGCATTGAGTCTGACTCAACTTCACACCCTGTAATACAATCAAGAATCCTTTCTTTGCCTGATCCATTTTGGACTTTTTCAAAACTTTATCAAGGTATGTGCTTTGTGAAAGTCCAATCAAGCGTCTTGATATATCTCTATAGATCTTGATGCCCTATATGTAAGCAGCTTCACCGAGGTCTTTCATCGAAAAACTTTTATTCAAGTATCCCTTTATGCTATCCAGAAATTCTATATCATTTCCAATTAACAATACGTCATCTACATATAATATCAGAAATGCTACAGAGCTCCCACTCACTTTCTTGTAAATACAGGCTTCTCCAAAAGTACATATAAAACCATATGCTTTGATCACACTATCAAAGCGTTTATTCCAACTCCGAGATGCTTGCACCAGTCCATAGATGGATCGCTGGAGCTTGCACACTTTGTTAGCACCTTTTGGATCGACAAAGCCTTCCGGCTGCATCATATACAACTCTTCTTCAGAAATCCATTCAGGAACGCAGTTTTGACATCCATTTGTCAAATTTCATAATCATAAAATGCGGCAATTGCTAACATGATTCGGACAGACTTAAGCATCGCTACGGGTGAGAAAGTCTCATCGTAGTCAACCCCTTGAACTTGTCGAAAACCTTTTGCAACAAGTCGAGCTTTGTAGACAGTAACATTACCATCAGCGTCAGTCTTCTTCTTAAAAATCCATTTATTCTCGATGGCTTGCCGATCATCGGGCAAGTCAACCAAAGTCCACACTTTGTTCTCATACATGGATCCCATCTCAGATTTCATGGCTTCAAGACATTTTGCGGAATCTGGGCTCATCATCGCTTCCTCATAGTTCATAGGCTTTCCATGGTCAAGTAACATGACCTCCAAAATAGGATTACCGTACCACTCTGGCGTGGATCTTATTCTGGTTGACCTACGAGGTTCTGTAGTAACTTGTTCTGAAGTTTCATGATCATCATCATTAGCTTCCTTACTTATTGGAGTAGTCGTCACAGGAACTGGTTTCTGTGATAAACTATTTTCCAATAAAGGAGCAGGTACAGTTACCTCATCAAGTTCTACTTTCCTCCCTCTCACTTCTTTCGACAGAAACTCCTTCTCTTTAAAGGATCCATTCTTTGCAACAAATGTCTTGCCTTCGGATCTGTGATAGAAGGTGTACCCAACAGTTTCCTTTGGGTATCCTATGAAGACACATTTCTCCGATTTGGGTTTGAGCTTATCAGGTTGAAGCTTTTTCACATAAGCATCGCAGCCCCAAACTTTAAGAAACGACAACTTTGGTTTCTTGCCAAACCATAGTTCATAAGGCGTCATCTCAACGGATTTTGATGGTGCCCTATTTAACGTGAATGCGGCCATCTCTAAAGCATAACGCCAAAACGATAGCGGTAAATCGGTAAGAGACATCATAGATCGCACCATATCTAGTAAAGTACGATTACGACGTTCGGACACACCATTACGCTGTGGTGTTCCAGGTGGCGTGAGTTGTGAAACTATTCCGCATTGCTTCAAATGTAAACCAAACTCGTAACTCAAATATTCTCCTCCACGATCAGATCGTAGAAACTTTATTTTCTTGTTACGATGATTTTCAGTTTCACTCTGAAATTCTTTGAACTTTTCAAATGTTTCAGACTTATGTTTCATTAAGTAGATATACCCATATCTGCTCAAATCATCTGTGAAGGTGAGAAAACAACGATATCCGCCACGAGCCTCAACATTCATTGGACCACATACATCAGTATGTATGATTTCCAACAAACCAGTTGCTCTCTCCATAGTACCGGAGAACGGTGTTTTAGTCATCTTGCCCCTGAGGCATGGTTACTTAAGTACCAAGTGATTCATAATCAAGTGATTCCAAAAGTCCATCAAGATGGAGTTTCTTCATGCGCTTTACACCAATATGACCTAAACGGCGATTACCACAAATAAGTTGTACTATCATTATCAACTCGGCATCTTTTGGCTTCAACATTATGAATATGTGTATCACTACTATCGAGATTCATCAAAAATAGACCACTCTTTAAAGGTGCATGACCATAAAAGATATTACTCATATAAATAGAACAACCATTATTCTCAAATTTAAATGAATAACCGTCTCGCATCAAACAAGATCCAGATATAATGTTCATGCTCAACGCTGGCACCAAATAACAATTATTTAGGTATAAAACTAATCCCGAAGGTAGATGTAGAGGTAGCGTGCCGACGGCGATCACATCGACTTTGGAACCATTTCCCACGCGCATCGTCACCTCGTCCTTAGCCAGTGTCCGCTTAATCCATATTCCCTGTTTCGAGTTGCAAATATTAGCAATGTAACCGATTATCAAATACCAGTGCTATCATGCGAGCTACGGTAAGGTACACATCAATAACATGTATATCACATATACCTTTGTTCACCTTGCCATCCTTCTTATCGCCAAATAATTGGGGCAGTTCCACTTCCATGAAGGTCTGCTTTCGCTTGAGAAGCACTCGATCTCGTGCTTAGGTCCAGACTTGGGTTTCTTCTCCTGAGCAGCAACTTATTTGTTGTTCTTCTTGAAGTTCCCCTTCTTTTTCCCTTTTCCCTTTTTCTTGAAACTGGTGGTCTTATTGACCATCAACACTTGATGCTCCTTCTTGATTTCTACCTCCGCAGCTTTTAGCATTGCGAAGAGCTCGGGAATTTTCTTTTCCATCCCTTTCATATTATAGTTCATCACGAAGCTCTTGTAGCTTGGTGGCAGTGATAGAAGAATTCTGTCAATGACGCTATCATCCGGAAGATTAACTCCCAGTTGAATCAAGTGATTGTTATACCCAGACATTCTAAGTATATGCTCACTGATAGAACTATTCTCCTCCATCTTGCAGCTATAGAACTTATTGGAGACTTCATATCTCTCAATCCGGGCATTTGCTTGAAATATTAACTTCAACTCCTGGAACATCTCATATGCTCCATGACGTTCAAAACATCGTTGAAGTCCCGGTTCTAAGCCGTAAAGCATGGTGTAGGACCTTGAAGTATGTCTAGGGGGGGGGGTGATTAGACTACTTGACCAATTAAAAACTTAGCCTTTTCCCAGTTTTAGAGTTTGGCAGACTTTAGCTATCTTAGGACAAGTCAAGCAATCATCACTCAATTCAAGCAAGCATGCAAAGAGTATATCGGCAGCGGAAATTAAAGCATGCAACTTGCAAGAAAGTAAAGGGAAGGGTTTGGAGGATTCAAACGCAATTGGAGACACGGATGTTTTTGGCGTGGTTCTGATAGGTGGTGCTATCGTACCTCCACGTTGATGGAGACTTCAACCCACGAAGGGTATGATTTGCCACGAGTCCACGGAGGGCTCCACCCACGAAGGGTCCACGAAGTAGCAACCTTGTCTATCCCACCATGGCCGTCGCCCACGAAGGACTTGCCTCAATAGCGGTAGATCTTCACGAAGTAGGCGATCTCCTTGCCCTTACAAACTCCTTGGTTCAACTCCACAATCTTGTCGGAGGCTCCCAAGTGACACCTAGCCAATCTAGGAGACACCACTCTCCAAGAAGTAACAAATGGTGTGTTGATAATGAACTCCTTGCTCTTGTGCTTCAAATGATAGTCTCCCAACACTCAACTCTCTCTCATAGGATTTGGATCTGGTAGAAAGAAGATTTGAGTGGAAAGCAACTTGGGGAAGGCTAGAGATCAAGATTCATATGGTAGGAATGGAATATCTTGGTCTCAACACATGAGTAGGTGGTTCTCTCTCGAAATGGTAAGTTGGAAGTGTAGGTTTATTCGATGGCTCTCTCCACGAATGAAGAGGAGGTGGAGGGGTATATATAGCCTCCACACAAAATCTAACCGTTACACACAATTTACCAATCTCGGTGGGACCGAATCATAAAACTTCGGTCGGACCGATTTTAGTAAACCTAGTGACCGTTAGGTTTTTGGTGGAGTCGACATGCATCTCGATGGGACCGATATGATTAGGGTTAGGGCATAATGTAATCTCGGTGAGACCGATTACACAAACTCGGTGAGACCGATTTTGGTAATTAGCTAACCAGAGAGTTGGTCAGGTAAACTTGGTGGGACCGATTTGCTCTTTTCGGTGAGACCGAAATGTTACAAAAAGGGAAACAGAGAGTTTGCATTGCAATCTCGGTGGGACCGATTCGCTCTTTCGGTGAGACCGAAAAGTTCCGAAAAGAAAACAGAGGGATTACAATCCCATCTCGGTGAGACCGAGATCCCTATCGGTAGAACCGATTTGCCTAGGGTTTGTGGCAGTGGCTATGACATATGAAATTGGTGGCGCCGGATAGGAAGAATCGGTGAGACCGATTTTGGCTTTAGGTTTAGGTCATATGTGGATTTGAGAAAGTAGCTGAGGGTTTTGGAGCATATCACTAAGCACATGAAGCAAGAGGCTCATTAAGCAACACCTCATCCCTCCTTGATATTATTGGCTTTTCCTATAGACTCAATGTGATCTTGAATCACTAAAATATAAAATGAAGAGTCTCGAGCTTTTGAGCTTGAGCCAATCCTTTGTCATTAGCATTTTGAGGGATCCACTTTCATCATCCATGCCATGCCATTCATTGAGCTTTCCTGAAATGTTCATCTTGGAATAGCATTAGCTCAATGAGCTATATGTTGTTATGAATTACCAAAACCACCTAGGGATAGTTGCACTTTCAATCTCCCCCTTTTTGGTAATTGATGACAACATATAGATCAAAGCTTCGACAAATGATAGTAAGATTGAAAAATGTCGTCGCTTTGAGAAGTATGTGATAAGCAAGAGCTCCCCCTAAATTTGTGCATATTTTAAGATTTGCTTTGGACTGCAAATGCACAAGGAATTAGGCTCATGGGTTACTCTTCCATGTCACATACATCTTGGTGGAGCGCTCAAAATGATCTGAAATGAATACATGCACTCATCACCAAGCACGTTGAATGATCACATAGGATAGATAAGATAATATCATCAAACATGCATAAGTGTAGTTTATGATCAATCACATGATCATCAATGTCTCACAAACATAGTATATCAAGCAACCAAAAGCAAACAAGTTTGAAAAACCACCAAATCAAGAGAGAACAAAAGCAACACACTCTCTCTCGAAGCCTATGATCTATACATTTTTCTCCCCCTTTGGCAACAAGTTACCAAAATGTTCATAGAAAATGCATAGTGCTAGATCGACTCTCAGGCTTGATCTTCAGGTGGTGGAGTCCGGATAATGCCGAGGACGAAAGCTTCAGTTGAAGTAGATGGAGCTGGAGCTGATGAAGGTGCTGGAGCTGGTGGCACTGAGGCTGTAGCTGGTGCAGATGAAGTTGCTCTTTTGTCAGGAACTGGCACAGTAGATGACCTCGGGGCTCTAGGCACTCTGGTAAATGCATCAGTTGTTGTTTTGCCCTTCCTCTCCTGCATGTCATCTTGTAGTTCCTCCACCGCAGATCAATCTCAGTTACTTTCACATCTAAGTTATAAAACTTTTGTTCTATGATTCTCTCCAAGCTCTCCTGATTTTGAGTGAGGGTGGCCAATCCCTTCTCAATCCTCAGGGTTGATGCTATTAAGTATCCGAGCTGCTCCTGTTTGTTCTTCAAGAAATACTCAGATGCCTCCTCTTGAGTTGGCATCCTGGCAGCCTTCTCCTTCCTTGCCTTCTCCTTTTTCTCTTGTGCTTGAACTGACAATGGATCATTCTCATTCATGACAACCTCATTGTCCTCAAAGTCTGGATAAATTGGAAAACGTTCCTTATCCAATAGATATTTGCCTGTGCCCATCTTTGAGTTTATCAACTCCTGGATCCGAGGGGCATATCCACAACTTCTTTTCTGATCAGCTGCAGTCCTCTTAATGGTTTCAACCATAAGGCTCATGACTTTGAATTTCTGTGGCACATTAAACAAATGCAACATGTTGATTGCATGCCCTCTCATCATGTTGTGGTCACCAGACTTTGGCAGTAGGGTATGCCTTAAGATGGTATTGATAGTAGGCAACCCTGACAGAAGAAAGTGGATTGATCCAAAAGAGAAAGTCTCTAGGGCTTCGTCTAGGATCTCCTTGTACATGTGTGTCATGGTGTTGTGTCCCATTTTCTTCTTTGCATATACATCCAGGTCATCTTCATTCTCCTTTGGGGCATTTATCAGCTTTGCCCTCCTCAGCAGTTGGTGGTACCTTGTACCTTGAGACATCCACACTATCCTGCCATCTGGATAAAAGTGTCTTTGTGGAGTAGAACTGCATGATAAGTTCATCGTTCGATTGGTGAGCTTTTGCCCAACAAAGTCTGCAACTCCAACAGCAACAAAACTGTCTTGCACTCCAGGATAGTGCTCTACATTTTCCTTCATGTAGGTCCAGTCGACCCACCTCATGTCACACACTATGGGCTTCTTATCCAGCAGAACAGTCTCATAAAAGTCTTGTTTTTCCTTGATGTGTAACCTGTAGTCCACATCTGTTCTTCTCCTTGAGGCATATGGATTTGTCATCCTCCATAGCCTCAACCCATTGTCTCTTCTGCTCTTCATATCCTCAGCCACAGGATGGGCATCATTGTGGTCTGGTATATTTGGCTTGAGCTTCCTCAGAACTTGTCCTTCTTCATCTTCTTCTTCTGCAACCTCAGGCACTGGGGCCTTGTTCTTCTCGATGGTTGGAATACTCCTGGTATTCCTCTTTGGTCTGAACTTGGCCTTGGGGGCAGCTTTGGGTGCTTCCTTGGGCTTAGATGTGGCAGCCCCACGATCTTATAGCATCACCCATAAGCTTGGGTGCCTTTGGTGATGGTGCAGCTATCTCTTCTTCCTCTTCCATCATGGAAGGCTTCCCAATAACTCTTTCGTGGTCTTCTTGACCCTCTCTTTCCTTTTCTTCCCTTGACATTCTTTGGCTCTTTGGGATCAGGCTTATCAGGAATTTGAGTTGATGCTCTGACTTTTGGCATTCGTGTCCTCTTGGAAGGAACCTTCTTATCGAGTCCAGGATTTGAGCTATGTGCTGAGCCATACTCCTTTTTGAGCACAACCTTCTTGGATATTGCTTCATCCTCTTCTGCCCTATAATCCTCATCTTCTGAATCTGAGGTTTTCTTCTTCCTTTGCCTGGTGGTAGCTTTAGGCAGATTGCTTGGGGTGCTCCTGCTGCCTTCATCTGAAGTGATGGAGGGACTAGTGCCCTCACTCATGTTCACCTGTTCCTCTGACCTATTTTGACTATCACTCTGGTCTGACATGCTGACTGCTGACTGCTACCCCTGTGAAGAGTTATGGATGAGGTAGAGTGGATGAGCATCACAAAATGCAGAGATTTTTGCGAAAGAATGACTCAAAAATTCAGTTTTAGTTTTCCACAGAAAGCATTTCGGATCAACCGATTTTGCAACTCGGTGATACCGAAGCAGATTTGGAACCTAAACTGATGAACTCGGTTGGACTGAAAGTCACAGTTGATGTGGCACCGAGACTGCTAGGGTTTCACAAAGTCCTAAAATCGATCACACCGATTAGCAATTCTCGGTCAGACCGAGTCTCACTAGTGCAATGGCATAAGCCAAATCGGTGGGACCGAGTTTTTCAACTCGGTGGGTCCGAGATGGTTTCATGAAACCTAACCCTAAATTTTCAAATCAAAACTATTCTACGGATTGCATTGATTGGATAGGAGTGTTTCAATCATGGCAAGAATCAATAAGAACACAATGTGCTGAGAATCGGACGAGGAAAGCATAGTGATCGAGTCCATACCCTAGTTCGGCGGAGACTCGCTACGGTGGCAACGGCGGGTGAGGGAGTCCTGGACTAGGGGGTGTCCGGATAGCCGAACTATCATTGCGGCCGGACTCCAAGACTATGAAGATACAAGATTGAATACTTCGTCCCGTGTCCGGATGGGACTTTCCTTGGCGTGGAAGGCAAGCTTGGCGATACGGGTATGTAGATCTCCTACCCTTGTAACCGACTCAGTAACCCTAACCCTAGCCTGTGTCTATTTAAACCTGAGGGTTTTAGTCCGTTGGTCGAACAACAATCATACCATCGGCTAGCTTCTAGGGTTTATCCTCCTTGATCTCGTGGTTGATCTACTCTTTTACTACCCAGATCATCAATATTAATCAAGCGGGAGTAGGGTATTACCTCCATCGAGAGGGCGAACACAGGTAAAAACATCGTGTCCCTCGTCTCCTGTTACCATCCGCCTAGACGCACGAGTTCGGGACCCCCTACCGAGATCCGCCGGTTTGACACCGACATTGGTGCTTTCATTGAGAGTTCCTGCGTATGTCGTCACCGATAGGCCCGATGGATCCTTCAATCATCGAACGACGCAGTCCAGGTGAGATTTTTCTCCCGTGCGAGATCTTCAGATTCGGCGGCTTTGCATCAAGGCCAATTCGCTAGGCCATCCGGAGCAGATCGAAAGCTACGCCCCTAGCCATCGGTCAGATTTGGAAGTTTAAACTACGGCCGACATCCGCGGAGACTTGATCTTCGACGGATTCGAGCCGCAGCCAAGCGCCGCACTATCTCGATGGGCATGATCTAAATCTGCCGCCGAATGATGTCTGGAGGTCGCGCTTGTGTCCGCTCGAACATTGATTCGAGCCGATCTCGCCGATCGAGGATGGTTGGTTGGACACCACCTCGGGGCTGAAATCTCTCTGGCGATTGAGCCGAACACAATCCCTGTCGCTGCGAAGACCATGACTCCAAGGTGCGGACTCCTCTCCGGACTCCGAACCCTCCGCGCCCACCAATCGAATCCGATTGGGCGCCCGATCATGGAGTTCATCGCAGGACATCTTTCGGCACTCGCCCTTTGGCGACATCCTGGTCACTAAAGTCTCTCTCTTTATCCGAAGAGCCTGGCGGACTACGGTCGGGAAGGTTGGGATGCGGACGGCGAAGAAATTCAACACCCACCCACCACCCACTTTGTAGCCACCGTCGATGATTTAACCGACATGCTCGACTTCGACTCGAAGACATCGATGGTATGGGCGGCGATCTTTGGAGACGACCAAGAACCAGCGCCTACAGGGCACTGGAAGGCCACTTCGTCATATGACATATACATGGTGGACATCCCAAAAGATGGGAACGACGATGGAACAACGGACGATGACCCCTCCAAAAAGCAACCGAAGCGCCGACGTCAGCGGTGCCGCTCTAAATCCCGCCACAGCTAAAACGGTGATTCCGGCACGGGAGATAATAACACCCCGGACAGTGCCGAAGAAAACCCCCTCCAGCAGGACTCAGCGCAGGAGGAGGGAGAAGCAAGTCCGCACGACAGTGCGGCAGAAAGAGAGGTAGAGGACGATAATCATGCGCCTCCCTCCGAAGATGAGGCAAGCCTCAACGACGACGAATTCATCGTGCCTGAGGATCCCGCCGAACTGGAGCGTTTCAAACGCAGGCTTATAGCCACGGCAAGCAGCCTCAAGAAAAAGCAGCAACATCTTAGAGCTCACCAAGACCTGCTAGCTGACAGATGGACTGAAGTCCTTGCAGCGGAAGAGTATGAACTCAAACGCCCCTCCAAGAGATACCCCAAACGCAGGCTGCTACCCGAATTAGAGGAAGCAGCACCCAAACCTACATCACCGGTAGATGAAGCGGCCGACCGGCCACCCGTGGTCGCGACAGAGAGGCCTCTAGACCCTCCATTCAAGCCGCACTCCGGCGTCGCTCGAAAAAGTACCAAGACACGGGAAGCGCCGGACACTGCGAGACATATTGGAGGACAAGGCAAGACATACAAGATCGATCTACGGATCGCGTGGGCGCCCGACGACACGTGATGATAATCGTCACGCTGGATACAGCAACTCCGGCTGGGCCGAACACAGTAGACAAAGCTCATATGAGCTACGTCGTGATATAGCCCAATACAGAGGCGCCGCACACCCACTATGCTTCACAGATGAAGTAATGGATCATCAAATTCCTGAGGGCTTCAAACCCGTAAACATCGAATCATACGATGGTACCACAGATCCTCTGATGCGGATCGAGGACTATCTCCTCCATATCCACATGGCCCGCGGTGATGATCTACATGCCATCAAATAGCTCCCACTCAAGCTTAAAGGACCAGCTCGGCATTGGCTTAACAGCTTGCCAGCATAATCAATTGGTTGTTGGGAGGACCTGGAAGCCGCATTCCTTGATAACTTCCAGGGCACATATGTGCGATCACCAGACGCCGATGACCTTAGCCATATAATTCAGCAGCCAGAAGAATCGCCCAGACAATTCTGGACACGGTTCCTAACCAAGAAAAATCAAATCGTCGACTGTCCGGATGCAGAGACCCTTGCAGCCTTCAAACATAACATCCACAATGAGTGGCTAGCCCGGCACCTAGGACAGGAAAAGCCGAAATCCATGGCAGCCCTCACCACACTCATGACCCGCTTTTGCGCGGGAGAGGACAACAGCTGGCTTCGTAGTAACAACTTGACCAAAAACCCTGGTAGTTCGGATACCAAGGACAGCAATGGCAGGTCCCGTCGCAACAAGAACAAGCGCCACATTAACAGCGACAATGATGAAGATACGACAGTCAATGCCGGATTCAGAGGCTCTAAACCCGGTCAGAGGAAGAAGCCATTCAAAAGAAATACCCAGGGCCCGTCCAACTTGGACCGAATACTCGATCGCTTGTGCCAGATACATGGCACCCACGAAAAACCAGCCAACCACACCAACAGGGATTGTTGGGTGTTCAAGCAAGCAGGCAAGTTAAGTGCCGAACTCAATGACAAGGGGCTGCAAAGCGATGACGAGGAAGAGCCCCGGCCGCCGAACAATAGAGGACAGAAGGGCTTTCCCGCACAAGTGCGGATGGTGAACATGATATACGCAACCCGCATACCCAAAAGGGAGCGGAAGCGTGCACTAAGGGACGTATATGCGATGGAGCGATCGCCCCAAGTTCAACCCATGGTCTTCCTGCCCGATCACCTTTGATCGAAGGACCACCCACTAGCATACGTCATGGCGGTTTCGCGCATTGGTTCTTGACCCAATTATTGGATTTCACCTCACCTGGTGTCCGATGGACGGCGGTAGCAACTGAACCTGCTTTATCGAGGATACGGTCATAAAATGGGCATAGACCCTCAAGGATTAAACCCACAAAGACGACCTTTAAAGGCATCATACCAGGTGTAGAGGCCAATTGTACAGGCTCGCCATTACACTCGAAGTGGTCTTCGGATCCCTGAATAACTTCCGGCGAAGAGTTAATCTTTGACATAGTACCGTTCAAGGCGGCTATCATGCATCGCTTTGGACGAACCGCATTCGCAAAATTCAATGCGGTGCCGCTTTTCGCATACCTCAAGCTCAAGATGCCAGGCCCTCGAGGAGTAATCATGGTCAATGGAAACACCGAACGCTCTCTCCGAACGGAGGAGCACATGGTGGCCCTCGCGGCGGAGGTGCAAAGCAGCCTCTCACAACAATTCTCGAGTCCGGCCACTAAACGTCCGGACACTATCAAGCGCGCCCGGAGTAACCTACAACAAGACCGCCTGGCATGATCCAAGCACGCGTAGCAATCCAACCCCAGCCCTCGCGAAACCGCGAAGCCAGTACTACGCGTACATAACTACGCTCTGGAGATACCATGGGCATAAGGGGAGGGGCACGACGACGGCACGCCCAGAATGCGGCTCAACCGCACCAGGGGCTCCCAATTGTGTCATTCTTTTTCTTTCTTCTTTTTTCTTACTTTCAGGACTCCGTTTTCCAGAAGCCCTGTTCGGCACTAGGATTGCCGAACTCACGTTGCAACAGCCAGGGAAGTAGAAAGCTACGTCGAGTGTTCAGGTGGTCTCTACTACGAGCATTATACCTGTTTTACATACCATCCCGCAGCTTACCCCTGGAGGGGACATGTTAAATAGTCCCATCCCTTGCTTATCGCACAATCTGTATCGTTCTGCTTTTATTTGCAGTTTCTTTTTAATAACAATACATAGCTTTTGCCTATTATTGCACTCTTTGGAACTTTCCTTGGCGTGGAAGGCAAGCTTGGCGATACGGATATGTAGATCTCCTACCCTTGTAACCGACTCTGTGTAACCCTAACCCTATTCGGTGTCTATATAAACCGGAGGGTTTTAGTCCGTAGGACGAACAACAATCATACCATAGGCTAGCTTCTAGGGTTTAGCCTCCTTGATCTCGTGGTAGATCTACTCTTGTACTACCCATATCATCAATATTAATCAAGCGGGGTAGGGTATTACCTCCATCGAGAGGGCCCGAACCTGGGTAAAAACATCATGTCCCTCGTCTCCTGTTACCATCCGCCTAGACGCACAGTTCGGGACCCCCTACCCGAGATCCGCCGGTTTTGACACCGACAGCGGGGTTGATTTCCGTTGATGGCGGCGGATACCAGCAACAGGGGGCGGCTGGCGACGAGCAGACGATCCGGAGACCACGGAGGCAGAGTGAGCTATTGCGCGGGCGAAGAGGTTCGGAGAAATTTCCAAAATTTTTCCCGTGACTATATATAGCCCGACCCTGTCGGTGTGATCGAGTGGAACAACTCGGTGGCACCGAGATGCAAAACTGTCTGATTATTGCAACTCGGTGTGACCGAAGAGTTCAAATCGGTTGCACCGAGATTGAAAACCTAGATCGACTTAGTGATCTCGGTATGACCGAAATGGAGGAATCGGTCAGACCGAAAATCACAAAGAAGTTTTGGAAGTTTAAGTCTATGACGAATCGGGGACTCCGAGTGCTCCTCACACAGAGTGGTTCGAATCGGACTTGATCAAAATTTGTGATGTAGCATGAACAGAGTTTGAGACGAGAAAAGCATAGATAGCTAAAGAAGGTTCTTAGGCATTCTTGTCCATCCACTTGGCCAAAGAAAAAGAAGCCAATCAATCAAAACAACAAGTGGATGTCCTCGAATGAGTAAAGTATGCAACCAACATGCTCACACAATAAGATGGCAAATGATATATGTGACAAAGCATGCACAACCAATTCTAGCATCTATCAAACAATTGGCGATGACTAGGTCATCTATATATGAGTATATTGACTTAGGAGTCAAATGAGAACATTTGATCATAGGTCATACTCATCGCTTAAGCTCAAGTGGGGTTACCACTTTTACATAAAGCATTTATGTGTTCACATCATTAGAGTTGCTTTGACTCAATTCTTAGAGTTAAGCTCCCCTAGATGTGAGATCCCCCTAAGAGGGATGAACTAACCTTGGGTTTTGTCGATGATGACTTCATGTAGGTGTTGAAGATGTGGATGCTCAATGTTGATATAGATCTTTTGGAGCAATCCTTTGGAGTGAGTTGCACTTTCAATACCTACATGGGTTAGTCCCACAAGGAACAAACAAGTATATCCATAGACATAGAGTGATGCACACACAAAATGATGTCCATGAAATCATTAGGTTACCTTGTCCCTTGCCTTACCAACATGAGGGTTTGTGACTCCTTGAACTAGTGCAAGATATGGAAGTTGATTGCACTTGTCCTTGCCATAATGATGCGAGTGAAATATGTTGGCGGAGTCACCCTCAAGAACTCTGTAGTTCTTCTTCTTCTGGATCCACATCATCTTGATGGGAATCCTTGGAGTTGTAGTTGTACTTGATGAGGTAGAACTTGACGTAGTCTTGGGAATCCACTTGACCGAGACCTTAGGTGCTTCTTCAAATGCATCAATCTCTTCTTGAAGCTTGTCCTTGCCCTTGTGGTCTTGTGGTGGAAGATCATCTTGTGCTTGTGTTCCCATGAAGGAAGTAGGATCATACTTCTCTTGTTGAGGAACAAACTTCGTCTTGGGGTATTGATCTTATTCCCACTCAACTCCATTGGCATTGAACTTTCGTTCAAAACCAACTCCTTGATTCTTCCGGTGCCTTCCTTGCTTGCGTACAATCTCCTCGAATTGCTTACTCCCGGCAAGACTCTTGTATACACCTTTCTCTATAATTCCCTTCAATAAGCTATTTTCTTGCTCAAGTGTAACTTGGCTAAGAGAATCATTAGTGGAATCAAGAGAACTACTAGAAGCAACAATATTGGATTTATCATTGTTAGTGTTACTACTAGAAGAAGAATCTTAATTGTTCTTGTTACTAGACTTGACTTGAGGCATGTAAGTAGATAAGAGTAAACGCTTGGCAATGTAAGAAGAACTTTTCTTACGGAGATCATCATTGATTGCTTTTAAGAACTCATGCTCTTGCTCAAGATTGAGCTTTTCAAAGCGTAACTTCTCATGAGCCCTTAAAAGTTCTCGATGATCTTCAAAGATAGTTTCATGAGCTAACTTAAGAGTGTTTAGTTCTTTAGTTAGACGCTCAATTTTCTCCTTATCATTGTCATTCGTTTCAACTTGATTAGCATGATTAATTGACGTTTCATCATAGTATTCATCACTAGAGTTGTTGTAACATCCCAAAATTCTAAATTTTGGAATGTTATAATAAATAAATAGTTTTGATTGATTGATTGTTTGTTGTGTGATTGATTGAGTGAAATTGAGTGGAATTTGAAACTTTTTGAAAGTTGAATGAGAGGGAATGAAATGACTTTCCCTGACTTTCACTTTGCCTTTTTATATCCATAAATTCAAATTCAATTCAAACACAAAACCCTAGAGAGAATATGATATGACTTCTTCCATTTGAATAAATGAAAAGGGTTTTGAAAAGATTTGAATTCTGTTTGAAAATATTCCAAATTTTAGAAACTTTATGCAACTTAATGATTTTCATGAGAGAAGATAAAATGACTTCTTCAATTATATGAAATATGAGTTGGAAGTTAAAACGAATCAAATTGAAAGTCATTTGAAGGTATTTTGAAACTCCCCTTCAAATTTGGAATTATTTGGATTTTATTCAAAAAATTTCTCCTAAAAATAAATAAATGGAAATATGGGTAAAATGATTCCCTTCAATGGAAAATTAGGAGAAAATAAATTTGAAGTCATTTTGGTATTTCTAAAATGATTTTTATTGGATTTTATTAGAGCAGAAACACTCTTTGTTTTATTTGAATTTTTGTGTATTTTATTTGAAGCTGGAATAAAGTTCATCGTGTAGGAAATGTTTTTCTGAAAATTTTGATATATATATGTCCTATATAAATATATATATATATATTATATTCCCCCTCTCCCTAATTCAAAAAAAAAATAGAAAAAAAAGAGAGGACCCCCAGCGCCACCAGAATAATCGGCCCCAGTGAGGCCCACCAGCGCCAGCCCACGCCGCCCACGACGGCCGACCGAGCCCCCGAAACCCTCTTGCACCGGTCGTCCGACCGTTCCCGCTCCCCTCTCTCCCCGACAGGCGGGCCCCCCCCCCCGGCTTCCCTCGCCCACGCAAACCCGCCGCCACGGAATCCGCAGGATCCGGGATCCGCCGCGAATCCCTCGCCCGATCGCCCCCTCCTACAAGTCGAGGCCCTCCCCCTATAAATACCCCCTCCCTCGCCCCGTTCCGCCCCCTCGCCCGACCCTCTCTCCCTCACCGCATCGCTTGCCGGAGACCCGAGCCGCCGCCGCGCCATTGCCCCACCCCCGACCACCTCCGACCGCCCCCGAGCTCCACCGAGTCGACCAACCGAACCCCTCGCCACGCCACTTTTCATGGGACCTCCCCGCCGACGTCCCTGCACCACCGGAGCCGCCGAGCCGTCGCCCGAGCCGCGTCGCCGTCGCCCCCTCGGTAAGTCGCCGGAGCTCCCGTCGCCGTTCGATCTAGATCGTAGTGTTAGGATAGATCTCCCCGAAGGGGTACGTTTTATTTAGGTTTAGTTTAAGTAAACCGGTTTTTATTCCGGTTTAGATCGGTTTTTATTAGGGTTTAGTTGGACCGGCCGACGCGGTTTGTTTTCTGTTAAACCGTGTGCGTAGTTTAGTTATTTAACGCCGAAGCGTTAGATAGGCCCATTAAGCGTCGGTTTTCGTTTTAGTTTTATTTTTAGTTTTCTGTTTTAACAGAATAGTTTCAGTTTTGTAAAATTCATATCTTTTAATCTACTTAATATTTTTAAGTGATTCTTTTTTTGTTGGTTTGCAAATTTATTGTAGTTTCTGTAGAAAATATAATTAGTCATGTTAAAATTATTTAAAATTGCTTTATTTTAGATTTAGACAGAATAGTAATTCTGCTATAAAATGAGTTAGGAATATTACTTTTAGTGATTCTTTTGTCACAACTTTTTTTGACATTACCTAACCGTAGGTATTTATTTGGACATTTTAGAATTAATAAAAAATAGTTTTAATCAGAATCATGATATTCCTATTTATTTAACTAGCTACTGCTTTTCCTATTGTTTTAATTAGCAAATAAATTTATTTTTCCTATGTGATAGTTTATTCTAGGTTAGTTTCTGTAAATTTAGAACATGAACTTTTATTTACAATAAATAAAATTTTTATTTTATTTTTCTTGCTAGAATTGTTATAGGCATAATAGGAGTTCTATAATAGCTTTTGATGTGATTCTTTTTGCTCCTAGTTTGCATGATGTTTTCCCTTCATTAGTTAGCAAAACCCATGCTTAGGTTCTGTTAAGAAAAGTTTTAGTTGTGTAAAACTATTTCTTAGTTGATGCTTGATGTGGTGAAAACCTTGATTTGTTTTCTCCGCG
This sequence comes from Aegilops bicornis, assembly GCA_021605145.1. NCBI lineage: Eukaryota > Viridiplantae > Streptophyta > Magnoliopsida > Poales > Poaceae > Aegilops > Aegilops bicornis. The sequence goes on from CM038674.1 coordinate 497,397,685, forward strand.
TTTTCTTTGGTAGTTTTGTTGTGTAGTTTTGCTTTGTTTTTATTTGGTGTCCCTTGATTTGAATTTTTAATTGTTGGTTTTATTATGAGTGTTAGAATTGTTTGCTAGGATGTTTGCTTATATGAATGCTATGACTATATAGATTTTCAACGGAGTGACGAATAGTTCTACCAAGTCATTATTCAAGAGTGTTGTTATCTTCATCAACTTAACAGGCAAGTTCACTTTGACCATGCTTTCATACCTATGTTTTTATTGCAATTAGTGGCATCTTTGCAACAACCCTACAATAGTGATATTGAATTCTTGTAGTTGAGTAGTATGCATGAGGTAGGAACCCATCACCCTGTTACCAAGCCTGGGACGATATTTTATTTTAATGCTACGCTATAGTAGACGGGTTTGGTATGAGTGCACGAGAGTGGTGTGAGAATGGAGGATCTACGTCAATGACGACAACTCCATGATGGAATCTGCAAGGATCGCATCTTCAAGGCCTCAAGACTTCAAGACTCGAGACAAGAATTCAATACACACTCTTTGGGTGAAGGATGGTTGTGGGCACCTGGAGAAACCAGTGGTTGGCGGGATGCATGGAGAAGCGCCATGACATCTTGCGGAAAGCTTCACCCAGACTCAAAGAGACGGAAGAATACTTCATGCCCTAAGCTTACTGTGCAACCGCAAGTCAATATGGGCTCGCTTGGTTGACCTTAGTTGTGACTCTGGTGGGACGGTGCTAGCAGATGTAGAACTACGGTAGGATTGGATGAGCACCGACGTTGGTCGTGGGAACTCTTGGAAGACCATGTTTGGTCATCTTGCTCTCAAACACCACTCAAGTGCGAGCGTAAAAGAGGGATCGAATCTTGCGGGTAAAGTGTACAAACCTCTGCAGAGGGTTAAAACCTAATTGATTAGCCGTGTCCCCGATTCACGGACAATTTGAGCATCTGGACTTGGACCTATCTCTAACTCTCAACACCGGATTGATAACTTAATTGTGGGCAACATATGATGATTTTGGGCTATGAGACATCGGTTGGCGGAACCATGTCATGATAGAAAACTCCATAGTACAGACTTCATTTATTCCTTTGATGTAGGGAAAATAAATCAGCTTTTACGCAAACAAAACTCGCATACGTAGCCATAAAGTCATATTGCATATAGTATAGTTTTATCATCTGTTTTCTCATGTTGTGATCTTGCGGTACATTCAATGTAATCGACCTACACGGCTGCAACGTATCATGTTGCGTACATTTACTTCGACGAGTAAGAGTGCAGTGCAGGTTACGGTCTACACTCAACCTGCCGATGGCGTTGATGGGACTCCACACCCGATTACTTGTTTCTGCTGAGACTTATGAGGTATATATCAGTTTTATGTTAATTATACATGTGATTGTACTTTGATATATACATTGATGTACTGTGTGTGCCAAAGATACTGATCCGTGGATGGCATGTATACACGAAGGCTTGACCGTCTGAGGTTGGGTCGCTTCTGATTGTCAACAAGTAAATCATCATCACCTAGCAAGTCATCTTCATCAACATCAAAATCAATATACTGGGGTGTGTTACCTTAGGACCTTTGGCCATGAAGCATCTACCAATTCCTTCATTTGGTGATTCAAATATGTCGTAGGAGTTGGTTGACACAAGTGCTAGACCGGCAACACCTTCATCTTGAGTATATTCGAGTCGGAGTGATAGCTTCTCTCGGAGTGATGGTCGGAGTCGGGCCGGATACCCATTCACCAACATGAGCTTGATGTCTTAGTTTTCGTAGCTCTTTGATGACTTGTCCTTCCTTTCCGAATCCTTGCTTCTCCGTGAGGGTCTTCGTTCATAACGATCATCTCTACTCCTCCTCTCTCTTGGTTGTGATTCTTCTCTTCTACTCCTTCTTTTTGGAGAGTCTTCTCTTCTTTTGTAGGGTGCCGTACACTCATTGGAATAGTGTCCGGGTCTCCCACAATTGTAGCAATTGCGCTCCCGACTAGAAGATCTTTTGTCATTGTAAGACCTTGACTTGGAGCTTCTTTCTTTGCTTCTACTCTTGTAGAATTTGTTGAAGTTCTTCACCATTAAACTCAGTTCTTCATTGAAGGTTTATTTCTCACTCGATGATGTGGGGGCTTCACTTGAGGCTTTGTAAGCACCACTTGACTTGTTGTGAAGTTCCTCCTTATCCTCGAGTGACATCTCATGAGCAACAATTCTTCCAATGACTTCTGTTGGCTTGAGATCTTTGTCGTTTGGCATCATTTGAATCAATGTGCACACGGTATCATACTTTCCATCCAATGCTCTTAGGATCTTCTTGATGATGAATCATGGTCATCTCTTCACTCCCTAAGCCGGCAATTTCATTTGTGATAAGTGCAAGCCTAGAGTACATTTCAGCGACACCTTCACCATCCTTCATTTTGAACTTGTCGAGCTGACTTTGGAGCACATCCAACTTGGATTCCTTGACGGATTCGGTACCTTCATGCATATCAATCAAAGTATCCCAAATTTCCTTTGCATTCTCAAGACGGCTGATTTTGTTGAATTCTTCGGGGCACAGTCCGTTGAAGATGATATCACAAGCTTGGGCATTGTATTGCAACATCTTCAATTCTTCCGCATTAGCTTCACGGTTCGGCTCTCTCCCATCAAAGAATTCACCTTGCAAGCCAATACAAATAATTTCCCAAACGGCGGGGTTATGTCCGAGAATATGCATTTTAATCTTATGCTTCCAACTAGCAAAATTAGTACCATCAAAGTAAGGACCTCTACGGTGATAATTTCCCTTGCTAGACGCCATACTCTCCTAGGTTGTGAAACCAAGACTATGACCACCAAAAGCTATGGAAATCAAAGCAAATGGAGACCAAGGCTTTGATACCACTTGTAGGACCTTGAAGTATGTCTAGAGGGGGGGGGGATTAGACTACTTGACCAATTAAAAACTTAGCCTTTTCCCAGTTTTAGAGCTTGGCAGATTTTAGCTATCTTAGGACAAGTCAAGAAATCATCACTCAATTCAAGCAAGCATGCAAAGAGTATATCGGCAGCGGAAATTAAAGCATGCAACTTGCAAGAAAGTAAAGGGAAGGGTTTGGAGGATTCAAACGCAATTGGAGACACGGATGTTTTTGGCGTGGTTACGATAGGTGGTGCTATCGTACCTCCACGTTGATGGAGACTTCAACCCACAAAGGGTAACGGTTCTTGCGCGAGTCCACGGAGGGCTCCACCCACGAAGGGTCCATGAAGTAGCAACCTTGTCTATCCCACCATGGCCGTCGCCCACGAAGGACTTGCCTCACTAGCGGTAGATCTTCACGAAGTAGGCGATCTCCTTGCCCTGACAAACTCCTTGGTTCAACTCCACAATCTTGTCGGAGGCTCCCAAGTGACACCTAGCCAATCTAGGAGACACCACTCTCCAAGAAGTAACAAATGGTGTGTTGATAATGAACTCCTTGCTCTTGTGCTTCAAATGATAGTCTCCCAGCACTCAACTCTCTCTCATAGGATTTGGATCTGGTAGAAAGAAGATTTGAGTGGAAAGCAACTTAGGGAAGGCTAGAGATCAAGATTCATATGGTAGGAATGGAATATCTTGGTCTCAACACATGAGTAGGTGGTTCTCTCTCGTAAATGGTAAGTTGGAAGTGTAGGTTTATTCTGATGGCTCTCTCCATGAATGAAGAGGAGGTGGAGGGGTATATATAGCCTCCACACAAAATCTAACCGTTACACACAATTTACCAATCTTGGTGGGACCGAATCATAAAACTCGGTCAGACCGATTTTAGTAAACCTAGTGACCGTTAGGGTTTTCGATTGGGATCGACAAGCATCTCGGTAGGACCGATATGATTAGGGTTAGGGCATAACGTAATCTCGGTGTGACCGATTACACAAACTCGGTGAGACGGATTTTGGTAATTAGCTAACCAGAGAGTTGGTCAGGTAAACTCGGTGGGACCGATTTGCTCTTTTCGGTGAGACCGAAGTTATAATTTCCCTTGCTAGACGCCATACTCTCCTAGGTTGTGAAACCAAGGCTATGACCACCAAAAGCTATGGAAATCAAAGCAAATGGAGACCAAGGCTCTGATACCACTTGTAGGACCTTGAAGTATGTCTAGAGGGGGGGGGGGATTAGACTACTTGACCAATTAAAAACTTAGCCTTTTCCCAGTTTTAGAGTTTGGCAGATTTTAGCTATCTTAGGACATGTCAAGCAATCATCACTCAATTCAAGCAAGCATGCAAAGAGTATATCGGCAGCGGAAATTAAAGCATGCAACTTGCAAGAAAGTAAAGGGAAGGGTTTGGAGGATTCAAACGCAATTGGAGACACGGATGTTTTTGGCGTGGTTCCGATAGGTGGTGCTATCATACCTCCACGTTGATGGAGACTTCAACCCACGAAGGGTAGCAGTTCTTGTGAGTCCACGGAGGGCTCCACCCACGAAGGGTCCATGAAGTAGCAACCTTGTCTATCCCACCATGGCCGTCGCCCACGAAGGACTTGCCTCACTAGCGGTAGATCTTCACGAAGTAGGCGATCTCCTTGCCCTTACAAACTCCTTGGTTCAACTCCACAATCTTGTCTGAGGCTCCCAAGTGACACCTAGCCAATCTAGGAGACACCACTCTCCAAGAAGTAACAAATGGTGTGTTGATAATGAACTCCTTGCTCTTGTGCTTCAAATGATAGTCTCCCCAGCACTCAACTCTCTCTCATAGGATTTGGATCTGGTAGAAAGAAGATTTGAGTGGAAAGCAACTTAGGGAAGGCTAGAGATCAAGATTCATATGGTAGGAATGGAATATCTTGGTCTCAACACATGAGTAGGTGGTTCTCTCTCAGAAATGGTAAGTTGGAAGTGTAGGTTTATTCTGATGGCTCTCTCCATGAATGAAGAGGAGGTGGAGGGGTATATATAGCCTCCACACAAAATCTAACCGTTATACATAATTTACCAATCTCGGTGGGACCGAATCATAAAACTCGGTCAAACCGATTTTAGTAAACCTAGTGACCGTTAGGGTTTTCGGTGGGACTGACAAGCATCTCGGTAGGACCGATATGATTAGGATTAGGGCATAACGTAATCTCGGTGTGACCGATTACACAAACTCGGTGAGACGGATTTTGGTAATTAGCTAACCAGAGAGTTGGTCAGGTAAACTTGGTGGGACCGATTTGCTCTTCTCGGTGAGACCGAAATGTTACAAAAAGGGAAACCGAGAGTTTACATTGTAATCTCGGTGGGACCGATTCGCTCTTTCGGTGAGACCGAAAAGTTACGAAAAGGAAACAGAGGGATTACAATCCCATCTCGGTGAGACCGAGATCCCTATCGGTAGAACCGATTTGCCTAGGGTTTGTGGCAGTGGCTATGACATATGAAATTGGTGGCGCGGATAGGAAGAATCGGTGAGACCGATTTTGGCTTTAGGTTTAGGTCATATGTGGATTTGAGAAAGTAGCTGAGGGTTTTGGAGCATATCACTAAGCACATGAAGCAAGAGTCTCATTAAGCAACACCTCATCCCTCCTTGATATTATTGGCTTTTCCTATAGACTCAATGTGATCTTGAATCACTAAAATATAAAATGAAGAGTCTTGAGCTTTTGAGCTTGAGCCAATCCTTTGTCATTAGCATTTTGAGGGATCCACTTTCATCATCCATGCCATGCCATTCATTGAGCTTTCCTGAAATGTTCATCTTGGAATAGCATTAGTTCAATGAGCTATATGTTGTTATGAATTACCAAAACCACCAAGGGATAGTTGCACTTTCACATGGCACACTGAACTATCGAGTAGTCATCAGCTTTGCTCTACCAGACGTTCACAACATCTGGTGTTGCTTCTGCAACAGGTTTGGCACCCATCAGTGCTTCCAGGACGTAATTCTTCTGTGCAGCAATGAGGATAATCCTCAAGTTAGGGACCCAGTCCGTGTAATTGCTACCATCATCTTTCAACTTCGCTTTCTCAAGGAACGCATTAAAATTCAACGGAACAACAACACGAGCCATCTATCTACAACAAACATAGACAAGCAAAGTACCATCAGGTACTAAGTTCATGATAAATTTAAGTTCGATTAATCATATTACTTAAGAACTCCCACTTAGATAGACATCTCTCTAATCATCTAAGTGATCCGTGATCCAAATCAACTAAACCATAACGGATCATCACGTGAAATGGAGTAGTTCTCAATGGTGAACATCACTATGTTGATCATATCTACTATATGATTCACGCTCGACCTTTCGGTGTCAGTGTTCCGAGGCCATATCTGCATATGCTAGGCTCGTCAAGTTTAACCTGAGTATTCTGCGTGTGCAAAACTGGCTTGCACCCGTTGTAAATGGACATAGAGCTTATCACACCCGATCATCACGTGGTGTCTGGGCACGACGAACTTTGGCAATGGTGCATACTTAGGGAGAACACTTTTATCTTGAAATTTAGTGAGAGATCATCTTATAATGCTACCGTCAATCAAAGCAAGATAAGATGCATAAAAGATAAACATCACATGCAATCAATATAAGTGATATGATATGGCCATCATCATCTCGTGCTTGTGATCTCCATCTCCAAAGCAATCGTCATGATCACCATCGTCACCGGTAGCGACACCTTGATCTCCATCGTAGCATCGTTGTCGTCTCGCCAACTATTGCTTCTACGACTATTGCTACCGCTTAGTGATAAAGTAAAGCAATTACAGGCGATTGCATTTCATACAATAAAGCGACAACCATATGGCTCCTGCCATTGTCGATAACTCGGTTACAAAACATGATCATCTCATACAATAAAATATAGCATCACGTCTTGACCATATCACATCACAACATGCCCTGCAAAAACAAGTTAGACGTCCTCTACTTTGTTGTTGCAAATTTTACGTGGCTGCTACGGGCTGAGCAAGAACCGTTCTTACCTACGCATCAAAACCACAACGATAGTTCGTCAAGTTAGTGCTGTTTTAACCTTCGCAAGGACCGGGCGCAGCCACACTCGGTTCAACTAAAGTTGGAGAAACAAACACTCGCTAGTCACCTATGTGCAAAGCACGGCGGTAAAACCAGTCTCGCGTAAACGTACGCGTAATGTCGGTCCGGGCTGCTTCATCCAACAATACCGCTGAACCAAAGTATGACATGCTGGTAAGCAGTATGACTTGTATCGCCCACAACTCAGTTGTGTTTTACTCGTGTATATGACATCTACGCATAAAACCAGGCTCGGATGACACTGTTGGGGAACGTAGTAATTTCAAAAAAATTCCTATGCACACGCAAGATCATGGTGATGCATAGCAATGAGAGGGGAGAGTGTTGTCCACGTACCCTCGTAGACCGAAAGCGGAAGCGTTAGCACGACGCGGTTGATGTAGTCGTACTTCTTCACGATCCGACCGATCAAGTACCGAACGTACGGCACCTCCGAGTTCAGCACACGTTCAGCCCGATGACTTCCCTCGAACTCCGATCCAGCCGAGTGTTGAGGGAGAGTTTCGTCAGCACGACGGCGTGGTGACGATGATGATGTTCTACCGACGCAGGGCGTCGCCTAAGCACCGCTAAAGTATTATCGAGGTGGACTATCGTGGAGGGGGGCACCGCACACGGCTAAAAGATCAACTGATCAATTGTTGTGTCTATGGGGTGCCCCCCTGCCCCCGTATATAAAGGAGCAAGGGGGGTGCGGCCGGCCAGGGGAGAGGCGCGCCAGGAGGAGTCCTACTCCCACCGGGAGCAGGTCTCCCCCCCTTTCCTAGTTGGAATAGGATTCGGGAGGGGGAAAGAGGAGAGAGAGAAGGAAGGAGGGGCGCCGCCCCCCTCTCCTTGTCCTATTCGGACTAGGGGCGAGGGGCACGCGGCCCAGCCCTGGCCGCCTCTCCTCTTCTCCGTCCTTCCCTTAGGTTCGAACACTGGGGTGCGCGCGGAGATCCAACCTTCCACCGTCTCGCACTTCGCCGAATCGCTGGGACCTAAACTACTAAACGGAACAACACAAGAGACACGAGATTTATACTGGTTCGAGGCCACCATTGTGGTGTAATACCCTACTCCAAAGGTGTGGTGTGGTGGATTGCCTCTTGGGCTGATGAGGAACAATACAAGGAAGAACAGCCTCGCGAGGGTCTGTTCTTGGCGGGTGCGATGAACTGCTAGATGGTGTTCCGTCGCTCTAGCTACTGGTTTCTTGATGAGGATTCCGGATCTCGGATCGTCTCTCCAAGATGCCGGGTCCCTCTACTATGGTGGCTTGATCTACTTATATAGGCGAAGGCCCTGGGCCTCTTCCCAAATATTGAGCGGGAAGGGCGCCAACAATTGGCCATTTTGAAGGGGAACAGCGGGTACACTTGTCCTGACTAAAGTTGGTCCTCGCCTGCCAAAGGCTCTGGTGATGGCCTTTGCTTGGGCTCCACGATGACTCCCTTCCAGCCATTGGGGCTGGTCTTGGTCTTGTTGCACCGAAATGGATGCCTTTGCTTGATGCTCTCGCCTGCGCTTGCTCCCTTTGCACCAAAGAGGAAAGGAGGACGCTGAGCGGGCTGGCGCCCGGCTGGCGCCCTTGGTTGTCATGGCTTGCGTCATGGGCACCTCGTGAGGTACCCTGCCTTGAACTCTCCACCTCCTCATGAGCCAGCCTGACGAGGCCGTGCCTGAGGAAGCTCCTTGCCGTCCGCCCCGCGAGGCTTGGCCCCTCGCGAGGGTCTTGAGCTTGCGTTGATGAAGATGGGCCGTGCTGGGCCTCCTTCGAGCCACGCCGCAGGCCACAGGCAGGCAAGTCTGGGGACCCCCGTTCCCAGAACGCCGACAAGCAGGCCTGGCACCCAGCGGTGCTTCCAGGATGTAATTCTTCTGTGCTGCAATGAGGATAATCCTCAAGTTACGGACCCAGTCCGTGTAATTGCTACCATCATCTTTCAACTTTGCTTTCTCAAGGAACACATTAAAATTCAATGGAACAACGACACGGGTCATCTATCTACAATCAACATAGACAAGCAAGACACTATCAGGTACTAAGTTCATGATAAATTTAAGTTCAACTAATCATATTATTTAAGAACTCCCACTTAGATAGACATCCCTCTAATCCTCTAAGTGATCACGTGATCCAAATCAACTAAACCATGTCCGATCATCACGTGAGATGGAGTAGTTTCAATGGTGAACATCACTATGTTGATCATATCTACTATATGATTCATGCTCGACCTTTCGATCTCCGTGTTCCGAGGCCATATCTGTTATATGCTAGGCTCGTCAAGTTTAACCTGAGTATTCCGCGTGTGCAACTGTTTTGCACCCGTTGTATTTGAACGTAGAGCCTATCACACCCGATCATCACGTGGTGTCTTAGCACTAAGAAATTTTGCAATGGTGCATACTCAGGGAGAACACTTTATACTTTGATAATTTAGTGAGGGATCATCTTATAATGCTACCGTCAATCAAAGCAAGATAAGATGTATAAAAGATAAACATCACATGCAATCAATATAAGTGATATGATATGGCCATCATCATCTTGTGCTTGTGATCTCCATCTCCGAAGCACCGTCATGATCACTATCGTCACCTGCGTGACACCTTGATCTCCATCGTAGCATCATTGTCGTCTCGCCAATCTTATGCTTCTACGACTATCGCTACCGTTTAGTGATAAAGTAAAGCATTACAGGGCGATTGCATTGCATACAATAAAGCGACAACCATATGGCTCCTGCCAGTTGCGGATAACTCGGTTACAAAACATGATCATCTCATACAATAAAATTCAGCATCATGTCTTGACCATATCACATCACAACATGCCCTGCAAAAACAAGTTAGACGTCCTCTACTTTGTTGTTGCAAGTTTTACGTGGCTGCTACGGGCTTAGCAAGAACCGTTCTTACCTACGCATCAAAACCACAACGATAGTTTGTCAAGTTGGTGTTGTTTTAACCTTCGCAAGGACCGGTGGTAGCCACACTCGGTTCAACTAAAGTGTGAGAGACAGACAACCGCCGGTCACCTTTAAGCAACGAGTGCTTGCAACGGTGAAACCAGTCTCGCGTAAGCGTACGCGTAATGTCGGTCCGGGCCGCTTCAGCTGAACCAAAGTATGACATGCTGGTAAGCAGTATGACTTATATCGCCCACAACTCACTTGTGTTCTACTCGTGCATATGCCATCTACGCATAAAACCAGGCTCGGATGCCACTGTTGGGGAACGTAGTAATTTCAAAAAAAATCCTATGCACACGCAAGATCATGGTGATGCATAGCAATGAGAGGGGAGAGTGTTGTCCACGTACCCTCGTAGACCGAAAGTAGAACCGTTAGCACAACGCGGTTGATGTAGTCGTACATCTTCACGATCCGACCGATCAAGTACCGAACGTACGACACCTCCGAGTTTAGCACACGTTCAGCCCGATGACTTCCCTCGAAATCCGATCCAGCCGAGTGTTGAGGGAGAGTTTCGTCAGAACGACGGCGTGGTGACGATGATGATGATCTACCGACGCAGGGCTTCGCCTAAGCAACGCTACAGTATTATCGAGGTGCACTATGGTGGAGGGGGGCACCGCACACGGCTCAAAGATCAACTGATCAATTGTTGTGTCTATGGGGTGCCCCCCTGCCCCCGTATATAAAGGAGCAAGGGGGGGTGCGGCCGGCCAGGGGAGAGGCGCGCCAGGAGGAGTCCTACTCCCACCGGGAGCAGGTCTCCCCCCTTTCCTAGTTGGAATAGGATTCGGGAGGGGGAAAGAGGAGAGAGACAAGGAAGGAGGGGCGCTGCCCCCCTCTCCTTGTCCTATTCGGACTAGGGGCGAGGGGCGCGCGGCCCAGCCCTGGCCGCCTCTCCTCTTCTCCGTAAAGGCCCACTAAGGCCCATTTACCTCCTCGGGGGTTCCGTTAACCTCCCGGTACTTAGGTAAAATCCTGATTTCACCCGGAACACTTCCGATATCCAAACATAGGCTTCCAATATATCAATCTTCATGTCTCGACCAATTCGAGACTCCTCGTCATGTCCGTGATCACATCCAGGACTCCGAACAACCTTCGATACATCAAAACATATAAACTCATAATAAAAGCATCGCCGAAGCGTTAAGCGTGCGGACCCTACGGGTTCGAGAACTATGTAGACATGACCGAGACACGTCTCCGGTCAATAACCAATAGCGGAACCTGGATGCTCATATTGGCTCCCACATATTCTACAAAGATCTTTATCTATCAGACCGTATAACAACATACGTTGTTCCCTGATACGTCTCCAACGTATCTATAATTTTTGATTGCTCCATGCTATATTATCTATTGTTTTGGGCAATATTGGGCTTTATTATCCACTTTTATATTACTTTTGGGACTAACCTATTAATCGAAGGCCCAGCCCTGATTTGCTGTTTTTGCCTATTTCAGTATTTCGAAGAAAAGGAATATCAAACGGAGTCAAAACGGAACGAAATCAACTGGAGAAGTTATTTTTGGGAGGAAAGCTACCGGATGGACTTGGACCCCACGTCAAGGAAGGAACGAGGAAGCCACGAGGGTGGGGGGCACGCCCCCTGCCTCGTGGGGCCCTCGTGGCTCCCCTGACGTGCTTCTCCCGCCTATATAACTCCACGTGCCCTAAAACTTCCATAACAGAGATTAGATTGGGAGTTCCGCCGCCGCAAAACCTCCAGAGCCACCAAAAACCAATCGGGACCTCGTTCAAGACCCGCCGGAGGGGGAACCTCACCGGTGGCCATCTTCATCATCCGGCGCTCTCCATGACGAGGAGGGAGTAATTCACCCTCGGGGCTGAGGGTATGTACTAGTAGCTATGTGTTTGATCTCTCTCTCTCTCGTGTTCTTGATTTGGCACGATCTTGATGTATCGCGAGCTTTACTATTATAGTTGGATCTTATGTTTCTTCCCCCCCCCCTCTACTCTCTTGTAATGGATTGAGTTTTCCCCTTGAAGTAATATTATCGGATTGAGTCTTTAAAGATTTGAAAACACTTGATGTATGTCTTGCCGTGCGTATCTGTGGTGACAATGGGATATCATGTGATTCACTTGATGTATGTTTTGGTGATCAAGTTGCGGGTTCCGCCCATGAACCTATGCATAGGGGTTGCTTTGCGTTTTCGTCGTGATTCTCCGGTAGAAACTTTGGGGAACTCTTTGAGGTTCTATGTGTTGGTTTGAATAGATGAATTGAGATTGTGTGATGCATATCGTATAATCATACCCACGGATACTTGAGGTGACATTGGTGTATCTAGGTGACATTAGGGTTTAGGTTGATTTGTGTCTTAAGGTGTTATTCTAGTACGAACTCTAGTGCTGTTTGTGACACTTATAGGAATAGCCCAACGGAGTGATTGGAAAGAATAACTTTGAGGTGGTTTCGTACCCTACCATAATCTCTTCGTTTGTTCTCCGCTATTAGTGAATTTGGAGTGACTCTTTGTTGCATGTTGAGGGATATTTATGTGATCCAATTATGTTATTATTGTTGAGAGAACTTGCACTAGTGAAAGTATGAACCCTAGGCCTTGTTTCCTAGCATTGCAATACCGTTTACGCTTACTTTTACCACTTGTTATCTTGCTGTTTTTATATTTTCAGATTACAAAAACCTATATCTACCATCCATATTGCACTTGTATCACCATCTCTTCGCCGAACTAGTGCACCTATACAATTTACCATTGTATTGGGTGTGTTGGGGACACAAGAGACTCTTTGTTATTTGGTTGCAGGGTTGTTTGAGAGAGACCATCTTCATCCTACGTCTCCCATGGATTGATAAACCTTAGGTCATCCACTTGAGGGAAATTTGCTACTGTCCTACAAACCTGTGCACTTGCAGGCCCAACCACGTCTACAAGAAGAAGGTTGCGTAGTAGACATCAAGCTCTTTTATGGCGCCGATGCCGGGGAGGTTAGGTAAGCGGCACTCACACCCCGTCAACTAAGCTATTTTCTGGTGCCGTTGCCGGGGAGGTGAGTGCTTGAAGGTATATCTTTAGATCTTGCAATCGAATCTTTTTGTTTCTTGTTTTAGCACTATTTTAGTTTATAAAAGAAAACTATCGAAAAATGGAATTGAGTTTGTCTCATACGCTTCATCTTTTTAATATCTTTCGTGAGTATGATGGAAAGGAAAATTGTGCCAAAGTGTTAGAAGAAGAATACATTAAATTGTTTGGCACTAAATATTTGAATGATGAGCATGATTGCAATGTTGTTAGTATGAATTCCTTGAATATCCATGATGCTAATGATATGCAAAGCCACAAGCTTGGGGATGCTATGTTTGATGAAGATGATATGTTTAGTCCCCCAAGTTTTGATGAGAATATTTACTTTGATGAAAGCATGACTCCTATCTATGATGATTATTGTGATGACACTTATGCTATAAAGAATAATTATAACCATGAAACTTGTCATCTTGATCTTAATATTCAATCATATGATAGTTATTTTGTTGAGTTTGCTCCCACTACTATTGAAGAGAAGAATTTTGCTTATGTGGAGAGTAGTAAAATTTATATGCTTGTAGATAATGAAAAGAATTACTTAGGTGCTGGTTATATTGTTGAATTAATTCATGATGCTACTGAAAATTATTATGAGGAAGGAATATATGCTTGTAGGAATTGCAATAATATCAAGTTTCCTCTCTATGTGTTTAAAATCTTGAAATTATGCTTGTTTTACCTTCCTATGCAAGTTGATTCTTGTTCCCATAAGTTATTTGCTCACAAAATCCCTATGAATAGGAAGTGGGTTAGAGTTAAATGTGCTAGTCATATTCTTCATGATGCTCATTTTATGTTTCAATTCTTATCTTTTATGTGAGCATCATTGAAATCATCATGCCTAGCTAGGGGCGTTAAAACGATAGCGCTTGTTGGGAGGCAACCCAATTTTATTTTAGTTTCTTGCTTTTTGGTTCTGTTTAGGAATAAATAATCCATATAGCTTCTGTTTAGATGTGGTTTTGTGTTTGAATTAGTGTTTGTGCCAAGTAGAACCTTTGGGAAAACTTGGGTGAAGTCTTTATGATCATGCTGTAAAAAACAGAAACTTTAGCGCTCACGAGATTAGCTAGAACTTTTTACTGGAGAGTGCTATTTAGTTGATTCTTTTTGAAGATGATTACAAGACAAATTCCTCAGGTCCACCAATTTATTTTAGAATTTTTTGAGTTCCATAAGTTTGCGTTAGTTACAGATTACTACAGACTGTTGTGTTTTTGACAGATTCTGTTTTTCGTGTGTTGTTTGCTTATTTTGATGAATCTATGGCTAGTAAAATAGTTTATAAACCATAGAGAAGTCGGAATAAAGTAGGTTTAACACCAATATAAATAAATAATGAGTTCATTACCGTACCATGAAGTGGTGTTTTGTTTTCTTTAACTAGCAGACTTACGAGTTTTTCTGTTAAGTTTTGTGTTGTGAAGTTTTCAAGTTTTGGGTAAAGATTCGATGGAATATGGAATAAGGAGTGGCAAGAGCCTAAGCTTGGGGATGACCAAGGCACCCCAAGGTAATATTCAAGGATAACCAAGCATCTAAGCTTGGGGATGCCCCGGAAGGCATTCCCTCTTTCGTCTTCATTCATCGGTAACTTTACTTGGAGCTATATTTTTATTCACCACATGATATGTGTTTTGCTTGGAGTGTCATTTTATTTTATTTAGCTTTTCTTGCTGTTTGAATAAAGTATCAAGATCTCAAATTCTTAAATGTTAGAGATTCTTCACATAGTTACATAATTATTCGACTACTCATTGATCTTCACTTATATCTTTTGGAGTAGTTTGTTGTTTGCTCTAGCGCTTCACTTATATCTTTTAGAGCACAATGGTGGTTTTATTTTGAAGAAATAGATGAACTCTCATGCTTCACTTAGATTATTTCGAGAGTCTTAAATAGCATGGTAATTTGCTTAAATAATCATAATATGCTAAGCATACAAGATTTGTAAGAATTCTTATGAGTGTGTTGAATACTAAGAAAAGTTTGATGCTTGATAATTGTTTTGAGATATGGAGGTGATAATATCAAAGTCGTGCTAGTTGAGTAGTTGTGAATTTGAGAAATGCTTGTGTTGAAGTTTGCAAGTCCCATAGCATGCACGTATGGTAAACATTATGTGACAAATTTGAAACATGAGGTGTTCTTTGATTGTCCTCCTTATGAGTGGCAGTCGGGGACGAGCGATGGTCTTTTCCTACCAATCTACCCCCCTAGGAGCATGCGTGTAGTTCTTTGGTTTTTGATGGCTTGTAGATTTTTGTAATAAGTATGTGAGTTCTTTATGACTAATGTTGAGTCCACGGATTATACGCACTCTCACCCTTCCATCATTGCTAGCCTCTTCGGTACCGTGCATTGCCATTTCTCACATTGAGAGTTGGTGCAAACTTCGCCGGTGCATCCAAACCCCGTGATATGATACGCTCTTTCACACATCAACCTCCTTATATCTTCCTCAAAACAGCCACCATACCTACCCATTATGGCATTTCCATAGCCATTCCGAGATATATTGCCATGCAACTTTCCACCATACCGTTCTTCATGACACATTCATCATTGTCATATTGCTTAGCATGATCATGTAGTTGACATAGTATTTGTGGCAAAGCCACCGTTCATAATTGTTTCATACATGTCACTCTTGATTCATTGCATATCCCGGTACACCGCCGGATGCGTTCATATAGAGTCATACTTTGTTCTAGTATCGAGTTGTAATCATTGAGTTGTAAATAAATAGAAGTGTGGTGATCATCATTTAATAGAGCATTGTCCCAAAAAAAAGGCCAAAGAAAAAAAGAAGGCCCAAAAAATAAATAAATAAATAATAAAAGGGGCAATGCTACTATCCTTTTTTCCACACTTGTGCTTCAAAGTAGCACCATGTTCTTCATATAGCGAGTCTCATATATTGTGCTTCAAAGTAGCACCATGTTTTTCATATAGAGAGTTTCATATGTTGTCACTTTCATATACTAGTGGGAATTTTTCATTATAGAACTTGGCTTGTATATTCCAATGATGGGCTTCCTCAAGTTCCCTAGGTCTTCGTGAGCAAGCAAGTTGGATGCACACCCACTTAGTTTCTTTTGTTGAGCTTTCATACATTTATAGCTCTAGTGCATCCGTTGCATGGCAATCCCTACTCCGCGCATTAACATCAATCGATGGGCAAATCGATAGCTCATTGATTAGCATCGTTGATGTGATATCTTCTCCTTTTTTTGTCTTCTCCACATAACCCCCATCATCATATTCTATTCCACGCATAGTGCTATATCCATGGCTCGCGCTCATGTATTGCGTGAAGGTTTATAAGTTTGAGATTACTAAAGTATGAAACAATTGGTTGGCTTGTCATCGGGGTTGTTCATGATGAGAGCATTCTTGTGTGACGAAAATGGAGCATGACTAAACTATATGATTTTGTAGGGATGAACTTTCTTTGGCCATGTTATTTTGAGAAGACATAATTACTTAGTTAGTATGCTTGAAGTATTATTATTTTTATGTCAATATGAACTTTTGTCTTGAATGTTTCGGATCTGAATATTCATATCACAATTAAGAAGAATTACAATGAAATTATGCCAAGTAGCATTCCACATCAAAAATTATCTTTTTTATCATTTACCTACTCAAGGACGAGCAGGAATTAAGCTTGGGGATGCTTGATACGTCTCCAACGTATCTATAATTTTTGTTTGCTCCATGCTATATTATCTACTATTTTGGGAAATATTGGGCTTTATTATCCACTTTTATATTACTTTTGGGACTAACCTATTAACCGGAGGCCCAGCCCAGATTTGCTATTTTTTTGCCTATTTCAAGATTTCAAGAAAAGGAATATCAAATGAGTCAAAAGCACGAAATCAACTAGAGAAGTTATTTTTGGGAGGAAAGCTACCGGATGGACTTGGACCCCACGTCAAGGAAGGAATGAGGAAGCCACGAGGGTTGGGGGCGCGCCCACCCCCCTAGGGCGCGCCCCCTGCCTCGTGGGGCCCTCGTGGCTCCCCTGACGTGCTTCTTCCGCCTATATAACTCCACGTACCCTAAAACTTCCAGAACAGAGATTAGATCGGGAGTTCCGCCGCCGCAAAACCTCCAGAGCCACCAAAAACCAATCGGGACCCTGTTCCGGCACCCTGCCGGAGGGGGGAACCCTCACCAGTGGCCATCTTCATCATCCCGATGCTCTCCATGACGAGGAGGGAGTAGTTCACCCTCGGGGCTGAGGGTATGTACCAGTAGCTATGTGTTTGATCTCTCTCTCTCTCTCTCTCTCTCTCTCTCTCTCTCTCGTGTTCTTGATTTGGCACGATCTTGATGTATCGCGAGCTTTGCTATTATAGTTGGATCTTATGTTTCTTCTCCCCCTCTACTCTCTTGTAATGGATTGAGTTTTCCCCTTGAAGTAATCTTATCGGATTGAGTCTTTAAAGATTTGAGAACACTTGATGTATGTCTTGCCGTGCTTATCTGTGGTGACAATGGGATATCACGTGATTCACTTGATGTATGTTTTGGTCATCAACTTGCGGGTTCCGCCCATGAACCTATGCATAGGGGTTGGCACACATTTTCGTCGTGATTCTCCGGTAGAAACTTTGGGGCACTCTTTGAGGTTCTATGTGTTGGTTTGAATAGATGAAAGAGATTGTGTGATGCATATCGTATAATCATACCCACGGATACTTGAGGTGACATTGGAGTATCTAGGTGACATTAGGGTTTTGGTTGATTTGTGTCTTAAGGTGTTATTCTAGTACGAACTCTAGGACTGTTTGTGACACTTATAGGAATAGCCCAACGGATTGATTGGAAAGAATAACTTTGAGGTGGTTTCGTACCCTACCATAATCTCTTCGTCTATTCTCCGCTATTAGTGACTTTGGAGTGACTCTTTGTTGCATGTTGAGGCATAGTTATGTGATCCAATTATGTTATTATTGTTGAGAGAACTTGCACTAGTGAAAGTATGAACCCTAGGCCTTGTTTCCTAGCATTGCAATACCGTTTACGCTCACTTTTACCACTTGTTACCTTGCTGTTTTTATATTTTCAAATTACAAAAACCTATATCTACCATCCATATTGACTTGTATCACCATCTCTTCGCCGAACTAGTGCACCTATACAATTTACCATTGTATTGGGTGTGTTGGGGACACAAGAGACTCTTTGTTATTTGGTTGCAGGGTTGTTTGAGAGAGACCATCTTCATCCTACGCCTCCCACGGATTGATAAACCTTAGGTCATCCACTTGAGGGAAATTTGCTACTGTCCTACAAACCTGTGCACTTGCAGGCCCAACCACGTCTACAAGAAGAAGGTTGTGTAGTAGACATCATTCCCTTTGTCATCGGTATGTTACTTGCCCGAGATTCGATCATCGGTATCTTAATACCTAGTTCAATATCGTTACTGGCAAGTCTCTTTACTCATTCCGTAATACATCATCCCGCATCTAACTCATTAGTTGCAATGCTTGCAAGGCTTAAGTGATGTGCATTACCGAGAGGGCCCAGAGATACCTCTCCGACAATCGGAGTGACAAATCCTAATCTCGAAATACGCCAACCCAACATGTACCTTCGGAGACACCTGTAGAGCACCTTTATAATCACCCAGTTACGTTGTGACATTTGGTAGCACACAAAGTGTTCCTCCGGTAAACGGGAGTTGCATAATCTCATAGTCATAGGAACATGTATAAGTCTTGAAGAAACCAATAGCAACATACTAAACGATCGAGTGCTAAGCTAATGGAATGGGTCAAGTCAATCATGTTATTCTCCTAATGATGTGATCCCGTTAATCAAATGACAACTTATGTCTATGGTTAGGAAACATAACCATCTTTGATCAACGAGCTAGTCAAGTAGAGGCATACTAGTGACAGTCTGTTTGTCTATGTATTCACACATGTATTGTGTTTCCGGTTAATACAATTCTAGCATGAATAATAAACATTTATCATGATATAAGGAAATAAATAATAACTTCATTATTGTCTCTAGGGCATATTTCCTTCAGTCTCCCACTTGCACTAGAGTCAATAATCTAGATTACACAGTAATGATTCTAACACCCATGGAGCCTTGGTGCTGATCATGTTTTGCTCGTGGAAGAGGCTTAGTCAACAGGTCTGCTACATTCAGATCCGTATGTATCTTGCAAATTTTTATGTTTCCCACCTGGACTAGATCCCGGATGGAATTGAAGCGTCTCTTGATGTGCTTGGTTCTCTTGTGAAATCTGGATTCCTTCGCCAAGGCAATTGCACCATTATTGTCACAAAAGATTTTCATTGAACCCGATGCACTAGGTATGACACCTAGATCGGATATGAACTCCTTCATCCAGACTCCTTCATTTGCTGCGTCCGAAGAAGCTATGTACTCCGCTTCACACGTAGATCCCGCCACGACGCTTTGTTTAGAACTGCACCAACTGACAGCTCCACCATTCAATGTAAACATGTATCCGGTTTGCGATTTAGAATCGTCCGGATCAGTGTCAAAGCTTGCATCAACGTAACCATTTACGATGAGCTCTTTGTCACCTCCATAAACGAGAAACATATCCTTAGTCCTTTTCAGTTATTTCAAGATGTTCTTGACCGCTGTCTAGTGATCCACTCCTGGATTACTTTGGTACCTCCCTGCTAGACTTATAGCAAGGCACACATCAAGTCTGGTACACAAAATTGCATACATGATAGAGTCTATGGTTGAAGCATAGGGAACATCTTTCATCTTCTCTCTATCTTCTGCAGTGGTCGGGCATTGAGTCTAACTCAACTTCACACCTTGTAACACTGGCAAGAACCCTTTCTTTGCTTGAGCCATTTTGAACTTCTTCAAAACTTTGTCAAGGTATGTGCTTTGTGAAAGTCCAATTAAGCGTCTTGATCTATCTCTATAGATCTTGATGCCCAATATGTAAGCAGCTTCACCGAGGTCTTTCATTGAAAAACTCTTATTCAAGTATCCCTTTATGCTATCCAGAAATTCTGTATCATTTCCAATCAGCAATATGTCATCCACATATAATATCAGAAATGCTACAGAGCTCCCACTCACTTTCTTGTAAATACAGGCTTCTCCAAAAGTCTGTACAAAACAAAATGCTTTGATCACAGTATCAAAGCGTTTATTCCAACTCTGAGAGGCTTGCACCAGTCCATAAATGGATCGCTAGAGCTTGCACACTTTGTTAGCTCCCTTTGGATCGACAAAACCTTCCGGTTGCATCATATACAACTCTTCTTCCAAAAATCCATTCAGGAATGCAATTTTGACATCCATTTGCCAAATTTCATAATCATAAAATGCGGCAATTGCTAACAATATTCAGACAGACTGAAGCATCTCTACAGGTGAGAAGGTCTCATCGTAGTCAATCCCTTGAACTTGTCGAAAACCCTTCGCAACAAGTCGAGCTTTGTAGACAGTAACATTACCATCAGCGTCAGTCTTCTTCTTGAAGATCCATTTATTCTCAATTGCTTGCCGATCATCGGGCAAGTCAACCAAAGTCCACACTTTGTTCTCATACATGGATCCCATCTCAGATTTCATGGCCTCAAGCCATTTTGCGGAATCTGGGCTCACCATCGCTTCTTCATAGTTCGTAGGTTCGTCATGGTCTAGTAACATAATTTCCAGAATAGGATTACCGTACCACTCTAGTGCGGATCTTACTCTGGTTGACCTACGAGGTTCAGTACCAACTTGATCTGAAGTTTCATGATCATCATCATTAACTTCCTCACTAATTGGTGTAGGTGTCGCAGAAACCGGTTTCTATGATGAACTACTTTCCAATAAGGGAGTAGGTACAGTTACCTCATCAAGTTCTACTTTCCTCCCACTCACTTCTTTCGAGAGAAACTCCTTCTCTAGAAAAACTCCGAATTTAGCAACAAAAGTCTTGCCTTCGGATTTGTGATAGAAAGTGTACCCAACAGTCTCCTTTGGGTATTCTATGAAGACACATTTCTCCGATTTGGGTTCGAGCCTATCAGGTTGAAGCTTTTTCACATAAGCATCGCAGCCCCAAACTTTAAGAAATGACAATTTTGGTTTCTTGCCAAACCATAGTTCATAAGGCGTCGTCTCAACGGATTTTGATGGTGTCCTATTTAACATGAATGCAGCCGTCTCTAAAGAATAACCCCAAAACGATAGCGGTAAATCAGTAAGAGACATCATAGATCGCACCATATCAAGTAAAGTACGATTACGATGTTCGGACACACCATTACGCTGTGGTGTTCCGGGTGGCATGAGTTGCAAAACTATTCTGCATTGTTTCAAATGTAGACCAAACTCGTAACTCAAATATTATCCTCCATGATCAGATCGTAGAAACTTTATTTTCTTGTTACGATGATTTTCAACTTCTCTCTGAAATTCTTTGAACTTTTCAAAAGTTTCAAACTTATGTTCCATTAAGTAGATATACCCATATCTACTTAAATCATCTGTGAAAGTCAGAAAATAACGATATCCGCCATGAGCCTCAACATTCATCGGACCACATACATCTGTATGTATGATTTCCAACAAATCTGTTGCTCTCTCCATAGTTTCGGAGAACGGCGTTTTAGTCATCTTGCCCATGAGGCACGGTTCGCAAGTACCAAGTGATTCATAATCAAGTGGTTCCAAAAGTCCATCAGTATGGAGTTTCTTCATGCGCTTTACACCGATATGACCTAAACGGCAGTGCCACAAATAAGTTGCACTATCATTATCAACTTTGCATCTTTTGGCTTCAATATTATGAATATGTGTGTCACTACTGTCGAGATTCAATAAAAGTAGACCAATCTTCAAGGGCGCATGACTATAAAAGATATTACTCATATAAATAGAACAACCATTATTCTCTGATTTAAATGAATGACCGTCTCGCATCAAACAAGATCCAGATATAATGTTCATGCTCAACGTTGGCACCAAATAACAATTATTTAGGTCTAATACTAATCCCGAAGGTAGATGTAGAGGTAGCGTGCCGACCGCGATCACATCGACTTTGGAACCATTTCCCACGCACATTGTCACCTCGTCCTTAGCCAATCTTCGCTTAATCCGTAGTCCCTGTTTTGAGTTGCAAATATTAGCAATGTAACCCGGTATCAAATAACCAGGTGCTACTGCGAGCATTAGTAAGGTACACATCAATAACATGTATATCACATATACCTTTGTTCACCTTGCTATCCTTCTTATCCGCCAATTACTTGGGGCAGTTCCGCTTCCGATGACCACCGCTTGCGGTAGAAGCACTTAGTCTCGTGCTTAGGTCCGGACTTGGGTTTCTTTTCCTGAGCAGCAACTTGCTTGCTGTTCTTCTTGAAGTTCCCCTTCTTCTTCCCTTTGCCCTTTTTCTTGAAACTGGTGGTCTTATTGACCATCGACACTTGATGCTCCTTCTTGATTTCTACCTCCGCAACCTTTAGCATTGCGAAGAGCTTGGGAATCGTCTTATCCATCCCTTGCATGTTATAGTTCATCACGAAGCTCTTGTAGCTTGGTGGCGATGATTGGAGAATTACATCAATGACGCTATCATCCTAAGATTAACTCCCGGTTGAATCAAGTGATTATTATACCCGGACATCTTGAGTATATGCTCCTTGTAACTATTCTCCTCCATCTTGCAGCAGTAGAACTTATTGGAGACTTCATATCTCTCAATCCGGGCATTTGCTTGAAATATTAACTTCAACTCCTGGAACATCTCATATGCTCCATGACGTTCAAAACGTCGTTGAAGTCCCGGTTCTAAGCCGTAAAGCATGGCACACTGAACTATCGAGTAGTCATCAGTTTGCTCTGCCAGACGTTCATAACATCTGGTGTTGCTCTGCAGCGAACTGGCGCCAGCCGGTGCTTGCAGGACATAATTCTTCTGTGCAGCAATGAGGATAATCCTCAAGTTACGGACCCGATGCGTGTAATTGCTACCATCATCTTTCAACTTTGCTTTCTCAAGGAACGCATTAAAATTCAACGAAACAACAACACGAGCCATCTATCTACAATCAACATGTAACATCCCAAAATTCTAAATTTTGGAATGTTATAAACAAATAGATAGTTTTGATTGATTGCTTGATTGATTGACTGAAAGTGAGTGAATTCGAAACCTTTTGAAAGTTAAATGAGAGGGAATAAAAGGACTTTCCCAAACTTTCATTTTGCTTTTATGAACTTCGAATTCAAATTCTTTTCATCACAAAACCCTGGAGAGAAGATGACATGACTTCTTCCATTTATTTAAATGACAAGGGGTGTTGAAAAAATTTGAATTTCATTTGGAAGATATTTTCCAATTCTGAAACTTTATGCAACTCAATGATTTTCACGAGCGAAGATAAAATGACTTCTTCAAAACATATGAAATATGAGTTGGGAGTTTCAAAGAATTAAAAATTCAAAGTTCTTTTGAATTATTTTCAATTTGGAGTTATTTGAGTTTTATTCAAATTATTTTTCTCCAAAAAAATATATATGGAAAATAGGGTAACATGATTCCCTACATCAGAAAATTGGAGAGAAATTAATTTGAAGTCATTTTGGTATTTTAAAAATGATTTTTATTGGATTCTATTAGAGCTGAAGCACTCTTTGTTTTATTTGGATTTGTGTGTATTTTATTTGAAGCTAAAATAATGTTCATGTTGTAGAAAATGTTTTTCTGAAAATTTTGATATATTATATGCCTATATATTATTTTTATTTATTTTGCTTTTTCTTATTTTGTTTTTCTGGAAAAAAAATGTTAAAAACAAAATCCGCGCCCAGCCAAGGCCAGGCCCAGCCCGGCCAGTAGCCTTGACCGCCTCCTCCTCTCCCTCACAAGACGCTGCATGGAAACCCCCGCCGCCACGTCGCCCGCCGCCCGAGTCCGCCTCCCGCCCCTGGCCCCTTCCCAAGCCGTAACCCCCCTCTTAAATACCCGGCGCCCCCTCTCTCATCCCTTGCCGCCCGCCTCCAAGCCGAGCCCGCCGCCGCCAGGACGCCGCCGCCGCCGCCGTTCCCCGCCGGCAGGAACCCGCCGCCCTCGCCGCCCCTCCGACCCGCCGACCTCGCCGCCCCTTGGCCAAGCCAGTAGCCGACCTCGCCGCCCCGCCCGATCTGGTTTTCCCTATAAAAACCGATCCGGTTTTTTTCGAGTTGTTCGGTTTTTTTTCAAAACCTAGATGGTTTTTTTTTTCGGTTTTCCTAATTAACGAACGTTCACCGAACCGTTCGTTTCAATGAACGTGTTCGTTGGATTAGTTCTGTTAACGAACGTACGTGATTTAATCCGTTAAATGCGTTTTCTTTTAATCGGATTTAATCCGTTATTTTTGATTCGATTTACGATCCGATTTTCAAAACTGTTTTATTTCTTGCTCGTTTATCTAATCAGGTGATTCAAGCGCTGGAGTTTCGTTCTGAAACCGCTGTTCCGACTAACCTACTTACAGAGTTTTGCTACTGTAAAATTTTGACTTAGTTTCAGATTTGCTAAACCGAGTCGTTCTCTCTCGAGTTACGACTTTCGATGCTTTATTTGATTCGATTCTTTTGCAACCAGGGTTCTTAAGTTGAACTATCTGGTTAGATATTTTATTCGAGATTTCCCTGTGCATTAGATGAGTACTTATTGTATGCTTGTTGTTTGTCTGCGTTAGATCACCCGGAGTGCGCCGCTTGTTACTTCGAATCTCTAGGACTCGCGGATCATCAGCAAGGCAAGTAACACTCGATCATACTTTTTCTACTACCCAGTTTTTTTATGCATTAGATCTATCCTCAAACACTTGCATGATTAGGATCTAATTAAATTGTGGGATGGGAAGTAGATGGAGGTAGTACCTATTACCTGTTTTATTATCAAACCCTTGGGAGTTACTTCTCGTTTGCTTATTACGCCATGCTATGCTCGTGACGTGGATTGGGTTTGAGTGAATATCCATGACAGATGTGAGATTGATAATTAATGGTTTATCTAAGGTGGCAACTTAAACACACATCTGGGTGGATTGAGGCACTGGCTATTCCAGGACTTGCCTGTCAAGGCACACAGGTAAACGGATTTGCCTGTATTTCTTGGACCGCCACCTGTGCTCTAAGGGATCATAAGATTATTCAAACTGGAAACTTCCGTGTGCAGCCACAAGCCAATTATGGGCTCTGGCGTAGTTGACTAAGTTGTGCGAACTCTTACGGGTGGACTAGCAGATGTAGGGGAAAGTAGGTGTACCGGTCTACCCACAAGTAAGGTGCTAGCGCTTCGAAAGATCGTGTCTCGGTCATCCGTCTCTCAAACACCATGCGGCGAGAACCAAGCGGAGGCGATCGAGTCTTGTGGGGAAAAGTGCGCAAACCTCTGCAGAGTGTAAAAACTAATCATGATTAGCCGTGTCCCCGGTTATGGACGTTTTGAGTATCTAGTACCTGAATATCATGTGAATCTCAA
This sequence comes from Aegilops bicornis, assembly GCA_021605145.1. Lineage (NCBI taxonomy): Eukaryota > Viridiplantae > Streptophyta > Magnoliopsida > Poales > Poaceae > Aegilops > Aegilops bicornis. Next base: position 497,423,285 of record CM038674.1, read on the forward strand.
CATGTTACTCTAATAATAAAGTTATTGGGTTTTAATGAGTACTTTTAATTGGGATTGAGGATGCTGTCAACCATTCTCAATGTTTAACAACCACCATGATAGTTAAATAAATTTATTCCTTTGAAGTAGGGAAAAAATGGCTTTTCATAAAAAGCTGTAACCATAGAGCTTTCCACCAGCCATATATGCATGTAGTATAGCCTATTCTTTCATTACTCTCTATGTGTTACATTGCCGGCATATTCCATGTGCTGACCCGTTTCGGGCTGTAACTTTTCATGTTGCAGACTTTTCAGACAACGAGTAAGTGATACGTTAGGGTTACGATTTCCTATACTCAACTTTGTCGTTGGTGTTGATGGGAATCCACAACCTTGTTGCTTCCGCTATATTTTGGATTGAGGTAATAGTTTTTACGTTACTTTATACATGTGATTTACCTCTGTTATAAATCCTTCGAGTCTTGTGTGTCGACATACCGATCCAGGGATGACACGAAAGCACAGAGACTTGATCCATTCGGGTCGGGTCGCTACAAGATGGTATCAGAGCACATGTTGACTGTAGGACATGACCCTAGAAAATGGCAAGCCCATAGGAAAGATTTATGATAAGTTCATGATAAACGAGCAAGACACTATCAAGTACTAAGTTCATGATAAATTTAAGTTCAATTCATCATATTATTTAAGAACTCCCACTTAGATAGACATCCCTCTAATCCTCTAAGAGATCACGTGATCCAAATCAACTAAACCATGTCCGATCATCATGTGAGATGGAGTAGTTTCAATGGTGAACATCACTATGTTGATCATATCTACTATATGATTCACGCTCAACCTTTCGGTCTCTGTTTCCGAGGCCATATCTGTTATATGCTAGGCTCGTCAAGTTTAACCTGAGTATTCCGCGTGTGCAACTGTTTTGCACCCGTTGTATTTGAACGTAGAGCCTATCACACCCGATCATCACGTGGTGTCTCAGCACGAAGAACTTTCGCAATGGTGCATACTCAGGGAGAACACTTTATACTTTGATAATTTATTGAGGGATCATCTTATAATGCTACCGTCAATCAAAGCAAGATAAGATGTATAAAAGATAAACATCACATGCAATCAATATGAGTGATATGATATGGCCATCATCATCTTGTGCTTGTGATCTCCATCTTTGAAGCAACGTCATGATCACCATCGTCACCGGCGAGACACCTTGATCTCCAACGTAGCATCGTTGTCGTCTCGCCAATCTTATGCTTCTACGACTATCGCTATCGCTTAGTGATAAAGTAAAGCATTACAGGGCGATTGCATTGCATACAATAAAGCGACAACCATATGGCTCCTGCCAGTTGCCGATAACTCGGTTACAAAACATGATCATCTCATACAATAAAATTCAGCATCATGTCTTGACCATATCACATCACAACATGCCCTGCAAAAACAAGTTAGACGTCCTCTATTTTGTTGTTGCAAGTTTTATGTGGCTGCTACAGGCTTAGCAAGAACCGTTTTTACCTACGCATCAAAACTACAACGATAATTTGTCAAGTTGGTGCTGTTTTAACCTTCGGAAGGACCGGGCGTAACCACACTCGGTTCAGCTAAAGTGACAGAGACAGACACCCGCCGGTCACCTTTAAGCAACGAGTGCTCGCAATGGTGAAACCAGTCTCGCGTAAGCGTACGCGTAATGTCGGTCCGGGCCGCTTCATCTCACAATACCGCCGAACCAAAGTATGACATGCTGGTAAGCAGTATGACTTATATCGCCCACAACTCACTTGTGTTCTACTCGTGCATATGACATCTACGCATAAAACCAGGTTCGGATGCCACTGTTGGGGAACGTAGTAATTTCAAAAAATTTCCTATGCACACGCAAGATCATGGTGATGCATAGCAACGAGAGGGGAGATTGTTGTCCACGTACCATCGTAGACCGAAAGCGGAAGCGTTAGCACGACGCGGTTGATGTAGTCGTACTTCTTCACGATCCGACCGATCAAGTACCGAACGTACGGCACCTTCGAGTTCAGCACACGTTCAGCCCGATGACTTCCCTCGAACTCCGATCCAGCTGAATGTTGAGGGAGAGTTTCGTCAGCACGACGGGGTGGTGACGACGATGATGTTCTACCGACGCAGGGCTTCGCCTAAGCACCGCTTCTGATGTATCGAGGTGGACTATGGTGGAGGGGGGCACACTTTGCAGCTAAAAGATCCACTGATCAATTGTTGTTTCTATGGGGTGCTCCCTGCCCCCGTATATGAAGGAGCAAGGGGGGGGGGGGGTGCGGCCGGCCAGGGGCGAGGGGTGCCAGGAGGAGTCCTACTCCCACCGGGAGTAGGACTCCCCCCCTTTCCTAGTTGCAATAGGATTCGGGAGGGGGAAAGAGGAGAGAGAGAAGGAAGGAGGGGCGCCGCCCCCCTCTCCTTGTCCTACTCGGACTAGGGGGAGGGGCGCTCGACCCAGCCCTGGCTGCCTCTCCTCTTCTCCGTAAAGGCCCACTCAGGCCCATTTACCTCCCGGGGGGTTCCCGTAACCTCCCGGTACTCCGGTAAAATCCCGATTTCACCCGGAACACTTCCGATATCCAAACATAGGCTTCCAATATATCAATATTCATGTCTCGACCATTTCGAGACTCCTCGTCATGTCCATGATCACATCCGGGACTCCGAACAACCTTCAGTACATCAAAACATATAAACTCATAATAAAACTGTCATCGAATCGTTAAGCGTGCGGACCCTACAGGTTCGAGAACTATGTAGACATGACCGAGACACGTCTCCGGTCAATAACCAATAGCGGAACCTGGATGCTCATATTGGCTCCCACATATTCTACGAAGATTTTTATCGGTCAGACCGCATAACAACATACGTTGTTCCCTTTGTCATCGGTATGTTAGTTGCCCGAGATTCGATCGTCCGTATCCTAATACCTAGTTCAATCTCGTTACCGGAAAGTCTCTTTACTCGTTCCATAATACATCATCCCGCAACTAACTCATTAGTTGCAATGCGTGCAAGGCTTAAGTGATGTGCATTACCGAGAGGGCCCAGAGATACCTCTCCGACAATCGGAGTGACAAATCCTAATCTCGAAATACGCCAACCCAACATGTACCTTTGGAGACACCTGTAGAGCACCTTTATAATCACCCAGTTACTTTGTGACGTTTGGTAGCACACAAAGTATTCCTCCGGTAAACGGGAGTTGCATAATCTCATAGTCATAGGAACATGTATAAGTCATGAAGAAAGCAATAGCAACATACTAAATGATCGAGTGCTGAGCTAACGGAATGGGTCAAGTCAATCACATCATTCTCCTAATGATGTGATCCTGTTAATCAAATGACAACTCATGTCTATGGTTAGGAAACATAACCATCTTTGATCAACGAGCTAGTCAAGTAGAGGCATACTAGTGACAATCTGTTTGTCTATGTATTCACACATGTATTGTGTTTCCGGTTAATACAATTCTAGCATGAATAATAAACATTTATCATGATATAAGGAAATAAATAATAACTTTATTATTGCCTCTAGGGCATATTTCCTTCACTCCGTTGCCATTGCGACGACTCCACGGGTGTCTCTCTTCGACTCACCAAATGAGAGCATCACCGCCAAGTGCCTCATGGCGAAAGCCACCAACAAGGTAACCCCCAACATCAAAACTACCATCATTAATTATCCTTCTTTGACGGATTGCATTGATGAACATGGGGAATCTAATATGGAGGAGAATGAATTTGAGTCCTTTATGGGTAAACTCAAGGGTAAATCCAAGAAGCACTTCGTTGCTCTCTTGGAACAACTTGGTGAAGCCAATGACATGATCGAGGCTCACGAAGATACCATCTCTAAGATGGAGGGGCATAGTCGAGACTATGCCGATGAGATTTTGGATTTTTCCAATGCTCTTGAGGAAGAGCGTGGTCTTCGTTTGGCTCTTGAGGAGTCACACAACAATGATCATGCTAAGTTAAAGAAAGATCTTGATCATGCACTTTTTGTTTCTCGTGTGCTCAATTCCGAGAAAGCCAAGCTTGGGTTTGATCTTGCTAGACTCAAAGAGGAGTTTGCAATACTTGACAAGGCTCACAAGGTCTTGAAGGGTGTTCATGCTAGCCTCAAGGAGTCTCTTGATCAACTCCAAGTAAAGCTAACCAAGGAAAAAGCCACATTTCCTCATATGGTGTTAATTGATAATGCAAATGCTACTAACCCATGTTGTGAGCATGTGCATCTTGTTGAGGAGAATGCTAAGTTAAAGGAGCAGCTTGAGAAGGGTCTTGTATCATGCATACAAGGCGAGAAGAACCTCAACGACCTTTTGAGCAATCAAAAGGAAGTTGTGGCCAAGGAAGGGATTGGGTATGCACCCAAGTCCAAGAACAAGAAGAAGGATGACAAGGCCAAACGACCTCCCCCTCTCAAGCAGACCTTTGTGAAGGAGGGAGAGGGTGCTACCAAGGAGAAGAAGAAGAACACTGTGAAGGGTGGTGATGCCAAGAAGGGCCACACTTCCTTTCTCAACAAAGCCGGCGACTTTAACCCTTCTTATGTGTTGTGCCGTGCTAGTGATGGACATGTTTATGCCAAATTGTTGGTTCTCCTCATGAATACATTGAATGGTCTATTTGGGTTCCGAAGACCCTTGTTACTAACATCAAAGGACCCATTACAAAATGGGTACCTAAAACCAAGCATTGATCTCTTGTAGGTGTTTGCTTCCGGTGGGGGATCATGGTTGCTCGATAGTGGAGCCACGAATCATATGACCAGAAGCAAGGATTTGGTGGTGGACGTTCACAAGATTCCATCTATGCCCACCAATGTCGAGTGGGGTGATGCCTCATCCTCTAAGGTATTGGGGCTTGGCAAGTTTGTTATTTCTCATGATCTCACGATCGAGAAGGTCATGCTTGTTGAGTCCCTTGCATACAATTTACTTTACATTAAATCGACTTGCAATCATGGGCTTTGCCACTTTCTTTGATATTGATGCCGTGGCCCTCTTGTGGAGCAAGACTCTGAAAGTAGCCTTTGTTGGGCATGTCGAGAATGGTCTATATGTGATTAACTTTTTGGAGTGACCCACTAAGACCGCGGCATGCCTAATGGCTAAAGTTGACGTGGGATGGCTTTGGCATCGCCATTTAGGCCATGTCAATATGAGATCTTTGCAAAGTCTTCTCAAGGGGGACCATGTCCTTGGACTAACGAATGTTAGTTTTGCTAAAGATCGTGCTTGCAGTGCTTGTATCGAAGGAAAGCTACATGAGAAGGCTCACCCTCCCACGACTATCATTTACTCGAAGAGGCCTTTGGAGCTCCTTCATTTGGATCTCTTTGGGCCTCCATCCTTTGATAGTCTTGGGGGTAGAAAGTATTGCTTGGTGATTGTGGAAGACTATTCAAGATACACATGGGTATATTTCTTCAAGAGGAAGAGCGAGACCCAACAAACCGTCATTGACTTTGCGAATGAAGCTCAACGTCAACACAATGCAAAGATCTTGACTATAAGAAGCGACAACGGCACCGAGTTCAAGAACTACACCTTGGATGAGTTTCTTAGTGATGAGGGGATCAAGCATCAATATTCCGCACCATACACCCCTCAACAAAATGGTGTAGTGGAGAGGAAGAACCGGACGTTGATGGATGCGGCAAGAACCATGATGGCGGAGTTCAAGTCTCCATACAACTTTTGGGCCGAAGCCATCAACACCGCGTGTCATGCATCCAATCGGCTCTACCTCCGCAAGGGCTTGAACAAGACTCCATATGAGATACTCATCGGTAACAAGCCCAACCTCAAGTACTTTCGAGTGTTCGGGTGTAAGTGTTTCATTCTCAAGAAAGGTGTTCGTTTGTCTAAATTTGAGGCTAGAGCTTATGAGGGCATATTTGTTGGTTATGCTACAAACTCTCATGCTTACCGTGTCCTCAATAAGTCCACGGGACTTATTAAGGAGACATGTAACATGGAGTTTGATGATAATAACGACTCCCAAGTGGAGCAAAGTGGCACTTGTGATGTAGGTGATGAAATTCCTCCTCAAGCCATAAGAAAAATGGGAGTTGGGTTTATCCTACCCATTGAGGAACCCCTTGTGGCCGAAGGAGAAGGACAATGCTCCACTCAAGTGGAGCCATCACCAACACAAGGCCCACACGCTTCTGAAGAACAAAGTGAAGGCCCTCAACCTCATGAACATGACCAAGGGCAAGATCAACCTCAAGACGGTGTTGAGTCACCATGTGATGCCCAAGGTCAAGTTCTCTCCTCCAAGCAAGTTCAAGATCAAGAGCAAGCTCAAGATCAAAAACAAGCTCAAGGAGGCGCTCAAGATGATCAAGTGACTGCTCCTCAACTCACCTCCAAGGAGGAATTGGAGCGTCGTGTCACCAAGATTGCATCCAAGCTCTCTACCAAGGGTCATCTTATGAAGAATGTGCTTGGAAGCATTCAAAAGGGGGTAAGCACTCGTAGACAATTGCCAAACTATTGTGAACATCACGCGTTTGTCTCTTGTGTTGAACCCCAAAAGGTCTATGAGCGCTCGAAGATCCGGATTGGCTCAATGCCATGCATGAAGAGCTCAACAACTTCGAGTACAACAAGGTGTGGAGATTGGTGCCAAGGCCAACGGGGAACCACAACGTCATTGGAACCAAGTGGATATTCAAGAACAAGCAAGATGCTCATGGGACCATTGTTCGCAACAAGGCAAGGTTGGTGGCACAAGGCTACTCCCAAGTCGAGGGTATCGACTACGGTGAAACCTTTGCTCCCATTGCTCGCCTTGAATCCATTCGTTTGTTGATTGCTTATGCTTCTCATCACAACTTTAAGTTGCAACAAATGGAAGTGAAGAGTGCTTTTCTTAATGGTCCTATTAATGAGTTGGTATATGTCAAGCAACCCCCCAGGTTCGAGGATCCCTACTTTCCCGATCATGTGTATCAACTCGATAAGGCACTCTATGGCCTTAATCAAGCCCCACGTGCGTGGTATGACCACCTTACCGAGTTGTTACAAGACCGTGGATTTGAAGTTGGGATAATCGACCCCACTTTTTTACTAAGAAGGTCAAAGGGGAGTTGTTTGTGTGCCAAGTATATGTTGATGACATTATCTTTGGTTCCCCTAACAAAGCTTTCAATGAGGAATTTGCCGCACTCATGACCTCAAAGTTCAAGATGTCTTCAATGGGAGAGTTGAAGTTCTTTCTCGGGTTCGAAGTGAAGCAAAGAAGAGAAGGAACCTTCATCAAGCAAGCCAAATACACTCAAGACATGCTCAAGAGGTTCAAGCTAAGTGATGTCAAGCCGGCCTCCTCTCCAATGCGACAAGTGCCAACTTGACATTGATCCCAATGGTAAAGCGGTGGATCAAAAGGTATATCGTTCCATGATTGGATCCTTGCTTTACCTTTGTGCATCTAGACCAGATATCATGTTGAGTGTGGAATTTGTGCACAATTTCAAGCTGCACCTAAGGAAAGCCACTTTGTGGCGGTCAAGTGAATCTTTCGATATTTGGCTCATACCCCAAACTTTGGCTTATGGTACCCAAGAGGAGCAAACTTCAAGCTTGTAGGGTATTCGGACTCCGATTGGGCGGGAGACAAAGTGGATAGGAAGTCCACCTCCGGAGGGTGCCAATTTCTTGGTTGCTCTTTGCTGAGTTGGTCTTCTAAGAAGCAAAGTTGTGTGTCTCTCTCGTCCACCGAAGTGGAGTATGTGGCGGCCGGTAGTTGTTGTGCACAACTCCTATGGATGAGGCAAACTTTCAAGGATTACGGTATCATTTGTGACAAAGTGCCTCTTTGGTGTGACAATGAAAGTGCCATCAAGATTTCCCTCAACCCGGTGCAACACCTCAAGACGAAGCATATTAAGATTTGGTATCACTTCATCCGGGATCACATTATGCGAGGGGAGATCGAGGTCAACTACGTCAACACTCATGATAATCTTGCAGATATTTTCACGAAGCCATTGGATGAAGCAAGATTTCGTGAGTTAAGGCATGAGCTAAATATCATTGATTCGAGCAATGTTGCTTGAACCCTTGCACACCCCACCATACTCAACTTGTTGTCTTGTTTAGATGTAGGCATGGACATAGGGGGAGTGTTGTTCTCTCAATGAACTCTCCCTTCCCCCATTATGCATAAATTGATCAACTCTTTCACATTAGCCATTTTTTATGGTATGTGTGCTTCAAAGACGAGTTTTGGTCATGGGCCCAAGGATAATTCTTCGCGGTGCCATACCAATTGACTCAAACATAGGTGGCTCCGGCCACTGCCCTCTCCTTGGAGAGGTTGTGTCTCGTGGTTGATCCTTGTTGTCTCTTGCCTTTCTTTCTTCATGCTGAGCGTGTTCTTGTGGTGTCTCGTTTGCTTGAAGTTTCCTTGCGAAGACCTTTTATCTTGTGTTTGAAACGTGCATCTTCTTGAGCTCATGGTACTACCGTGGCATGCCACCGTACTACCGCACCTGCCGATAATTTTTTACCGCTTGGGAGCGGTACTACCGCCGATGAGGTCTTGATACTACAGACGCAGTGCGCATGGGGGTTAAGACCGGGCAGGGAGAGCCAACTCCCCATACCCATTTGATTGTCTCTCTCCCCGCCGCCTCTCTCTCTCCTGCTCAAGAACGGCGCCGGAGACCCTCGCCGGATCTCCATCTCCGGCCACTCTCCTCGGATTCCGACCGGTGGGATCGTTCCCCACCACTTCCTCTTGCCATGGAACAAGGTTTCTCCCCAAATCCCTCTCTCTCTCTCTCTCGTTTGTTCTTTTGACTCTAGGTTTTTGGGGAGATGCATGTGTTCTTGAGATTTTAGGCCAAATCTATGCAAGAGTAGGATGTAGGAGAGTAGTGTTGCATAGAAATTATACTTGATAAGTTGTCCCGTGGTAGATTTGATCAACCGTACTACTGCCGCGTTTCCGCGGTTCTTCTCAGATTCATAGTGGTTCGGATCTGACGCCGTGCGGTACTACCGCACCTCTGTTGCGGTACTAACGCTGGTCCGGTACTACTGCCCGTCAGGTGCGGTACTACCGCACGTGCTGTGGTACTAAGGTCCTACTACCGCTCCGAGCCCCGGTACTACCGTGTCTTCATGCGGTACTACCGCGACTAGGAGCGGTACTAAAATTTTAGTACCGCGCGAACTGGTAGTACTACCATTGTTGTCCAATCTTCTTCTTGGCAGTTACCACGTATGCTTCCTACATGTTTCCCTTGTTTTGCTGAGGTCTTTGCATTGATTCTTCTCGCTTTTCGTGTGTGTTTTGTGTTTGGTGTCTTAGGTGGTGGCTCCAGTGCTCCTGCTCGCCGTTCCAATCCCAGTCGTGACACTAGCTCCAAGCATCTGCTCAATCAAGACGAAGCTCCAGAGGGCTCCAATGCCCCCAACGCAGGACCAAGACCACCGCCACTAAGCAGAAGGTGCCCACCATGGGCATGGATGAGATTCCACAGGCAGAGTTTCTCGCTCGAAGGAGGATCAACCCCTATGTGAGTCCTCGTGCAAACATAAGAGTCAATGATCTGTTCTGGAGCAAGCAACAGAACCTCATCTATCTGGATGTGATCAAGGGCAAGCAGAACATCTATGTGGACGTGCACTACATTGATATGCATCACATGAGGAGGAGAAGCACCGTGCCTACTTTGGTGAGGCTTTGGATCTCGTGGAGCAGTTTGCCATTAAGGATGTGATCTCTTTTCACCTGGACTATGATCCCGGGCTTGTGGCCCAGTTCTTTGCTTCAGTTCACTTTCACACTGAGGAGGATCGGAGGATGACCTGGATGACCAATGGTCGTCAGCTGACTGCTACTTGGCAGGAATTCATGGCGTTGCTCAATGTTCCTGATGAGGGGCTCAACACGCCCGTTGGTGTCCGCCCTCATGCCTATCCCTAGTCTGCCAACAAGAACAAGCTTATGCCATACTATGTTGAGAAGCTCCTTCCAAGTGGTAAGAAGGCATGGGTTCTGAACCCTTTCCTCGACATCATGCACCAGATCTTCCGCAACTCTCTCTTCCCACACATTGGGGACAATGACAAGGTGCATGCTTATCTTGTGGACATGTTGCTTCTCTGTGAGGAGGCGCGGATCTCTCAGACACAACCCTTGGATGTTTCCCACATCATGTGGTGCGAGCTTCGCTTTGCGGTGTTCAACCGTAAGGTTCCTATCTATGGACCTTACTTGTTTCTGCTGATCTCGAAGACTTGGGATAAGCGCTTCCCTCGGGATGAGTTTCTGGCCCCAAACTGGATCCGTCATGATCCCATCAGACTTCGCATCAAGCCCCAGTGGGCTAACACTACCACTCGTGTTGAGGCAGCGGCTGCTAAGATGGCTGTGGATGGGGAGGAAAGTGAGGAGGAGAATGCAGATGAGGACCGCCCTACTGGACATGCCTCTTCCTCCACTGAGCCCTCTTGGGCTAAGAAGCTGAAGGAAAAGATGAAGACTACATTACGCATGCGAGGCAAAGGCGATCTGAGGACTCACGTTGCCTCCAAGGAGGGTCGCCGCCGTGACAAGAAGATTATGAGGGTCTTTGGAGAGGAAGTATCTGGTGGTTCTGAGGAGGTTATCACTCCAGAGGCTGAGTGGATGGCGAAGCAAGGCTTCAAGTGGACTGATTCTGATGAGGACATCGAGGAGACCGTCCCATTGCCGAGTCCGGGCGGGAGTGTTGGAGTGATTTATGCCTTGAGCCACCCCTTGTGTGTAGGTGTCCTCTCTGCCTTTTTGGCGTCTCGATGCCAAAGGGGGAGAGAGTGTAGGATTTGCGAGTCGTTTTATTGTGTTGTTCCGTTTGCGTTTCTGTTGAACCCCGTTTGCTTTGGTTTGGTTTGCGCTTGTGAGACTTATCCTTCATATGGTGTAAGACATATGCACTCTATTGTATCTTAGTGAGCTTATGAATTCTTGTGCTATTTATGTTATGCTCTTGTTTGCTATCTTGCTTAGTGTTAGCCTTTGTTGCAAGATATGCCTTGTCTCTAAAATATAGGGGGGAGTGTTGATCCTAGTATGTGTGCCGTGCAGTCCAAAGCATCTATCTAGAAAGCACACATCCAGGGGGAGCCCGTCTATATTTTAGAGATGTAGGGTTTGCTTATGCTTTGTATTATTTCCCTTTGTGCAAATCCTGTATTGTCATCAATCCACCAAAAAGGGAGAGATTGTAAGGGCATATTTACCCCTAAGTTGTTTTGGTGATTGATGTCAATGCTCTTGCGGACTAATGTGTGCCTTTAGTTTTTCAGACGTTTCGTCACTAGGCACAAGACGGTTTAGTGCCCCTCGAAGACTATTGAAGACGACGTTTTTCTACGTTTCTTTTCGGTGGACTTGAGTCGTAGGAAAGCCGTACTATTAAGAGGGGGTCTGCTTTGGAATAGTTTGGGTGGAATCATCATGTTCACATCTCTCCTTTGCACCGCCTTTCCTTTGGCACTTTGGAGCATCCTCCGTTTTATCCTATATGCATTCTGTCTTGGTTGCTGAAATTGGGCTTGCGGTAGTACTGCTCCCTGGAGCGGTAGTACCGCAGGCACTTGCGGTAGTACCGGACCTCCATGCGGTAGTACCGCAGGAGCCTGATAGTACAGCTCCTCGGGAGCTGTATTCTTGTAGCCCCTAAACCAAATCTTCTTGCTTGGCGGTAGTAGGGGCGGATGTAATTTTTTACATCCATGCCCTGTGCACGGTAGTACCGCACACCCTGGTTGTCTCAGCCGCCATGCGGTAGTACTGCTTCTCCTGCTGTACTACCGTGTTGGATTCTTGCATCGACTCCAACTCAGCGGAAGTTGCTACGGATGTAATTTTTTATGTCCGTGCCTCCCCGTTCTCTGGACCTTCCCTGCCTTGCGGTACTACCACAAGGTGATGCGGTAGTACCGCTTGTGTGGTTCTACCGCTCTCCGCTTCAGTGCGGTTGGGCTGGCCAGGTCTGTGCCGCTCTGGCGGTAGTACCGATCGACCCCACAGTAGTACCGCTTGGGCCTGCGGTAGTACCGCAGCCCAGGCGTGGTAGTACCGTTCTGCGCATAATGGGTTGGTGCATAACGGTTGGATTTGTCTGTCCACTATATAAGGGGTGTCTTCTTCCCCGAGTTGACTACCTCTTCCAACTCCAAGCTCCATTGTTGTTCCAAGCTCCATTTTCCAAGAGTTATAACACTGGTCTTTTATGACCCGGTAAGGTGATGTCATGCCCAGCACCCCCGGCCGGAAGACCTAATGATATAGTTTTCCTTTTTAGCAAGGTCAACCATTCTTCCTGGAGGAAATTGTAAGACCTATTTTATAAGTTGTTCCTCGTGGATCCTTTTTGTTTTCAAAGTTTGATCTTCCTGTTGACCATGTCAATGCTATCTCGAAGCATGTCTGTGGTACTCCAATTTTCGACAAGAACATTTGAAGCCCAATGCTAAATGTTTTCTTGCTCAATTATCCAGACACCGTTGTATGGGTAATATCATGAAATCCTTTCCCCTTACCTTAATGGTTTTCTACTTTCTATCCTGTCATGTACATCATGCTCCGCTTGTCCTTGGGAAGGATATACCCCTGACATATGTGTTTAAACACATTTTTCTTTCCATTGTTCTGTTTAATCTGATGATCACCTTTTCCTTTCCATTGTTTTTTAACCCTTCTGGTGATCTATATGATCTAAGCAGTAATATTCTGCTGCTTATGTAAACACCTCGGTGTACAACTTTGTCAGTAAGACCTGTTACTATTGTTGATGACATTCCGGTAACCACCGATGGGCCGAGAACTTTGCCCTCTTGGTCCGCCTCGTTCAACGAAAGGTGAAAATGGTTCTCTTCGTCCCTCGTCCTTGGTACTGATGTTGTTGCCGACATAACTGATAGGCTATCCTCTGACATACCTTGCTTGCATGATCACGCAAGACGTCTCCGCCCTTCCTACTTTTAACCCACATGGTGGGCCCATAACCCACAGTTCCACAGGATCGAAACCTGACTCTCCTGTACACCCCTGTTCCTAAAGCTATTCCTCACGCTTGGCTTCGTAATGAAATATCACGAGCCACCTTCCTAGTGATCTATTGCAGTATCAGACACAATACTTATTCCCGTTGCTTTGAACCCCTTTCACGCCTTGTAACAGGCATCAAACGATATCCTGCCCGCTCGAAACTTCCCATGATACCTCATTACTTTGCTCTCGATACTTTCTTAAGTTTCAATTCGAGAGTTACATACCACCACCTTCCCGATGTTATTGACCAGATAGTTAACCTTGCAGAGGTTCGTTCCCCCGGAATACCCACCCTTTATTCTTTCGGAAGTACGATGTAATTCCCGAAGAAAGGACGCCGACTTCATCTTGATGACCTAAAGCAGCAAAATGAAGACATCAATGTATTGGACCGGTCTCTTCGAGAAGAGCAAGCCAGAATGAGAAGACCCGCTAGACTCGTTACCAAACCTTCCCCCTTTCACTACCTCTTAAATCTCGGGACGAGATTTCTTGTAGTGGAGGAGAATTGTGACGCCAGGGTAATTAAGCTACAGTAATCCCCTCCTAATGTTGCCATGTCATCGCAGTTAATTTGCTAAACCTCACTTTGATCCAAACCCGATTCAAATTCAAAGTTAAAATAAAGTCAAATTATTATTTCTTCAACCGGTAAAACAAAAATGTTCGGTCGGTTGCGAATATTCACTAGGTTAATAACATGAAGGATCTAACATTAAATGGATTTTTAAATCTCCCCTGGAAATAATTAAAGTGGTGATACAACACCTTTTATGCCTTTTAAAATGTGAACTTATTTTCAAACAATTCCGAATAACCCACCAAACCTTTCGGACAATGCCCAAAATATCAGTAGGTAATTATGTGAGGAGTTTCAACTTTAACTAAAATTGTTTAGTACCTACACTAAGTACATAACAGTAGCTAAATAAATATAACAGAAAAAAGGAAAATAGAAACCAAAAAAAAAAGGAGAAACCCCCCTCTGGGCCATGGCCCAACTGGGCCAACCCCCAGGCCTAGCCGGCCACCCACTCCCCCATTAACCCCACGGTCCACTCGACCGAAACCCTAGCCGCACCCCACATCCCCCCACGATCCCCCCCCCCCCGATCTCTCTCCCCCACCCCCGTTGGATCTGGATCGGGAGCCCGATCCCCTTCTCCCTCACTCGGTGCCCGACGCCATCGCCTGTCGCCGCCAGTGGACCGCGTCGGCGCCCGGAGCTCCCCGCCGGCCTGCTTTCTCCTCCCCGACCGGCCTCCTGGCGCCTCTGCTTCCTCCCAGCGCCGCCTCGCCATCGCCGTCTCGACCCCGACTCCGTCGCCCGAAGCCGTCCCGGACGCCGCCGGACTTCCCCGTCTACGCGCGTCGTCCCCGTCGACCTCCCCGAGCCCCACTGCCCGAGTCCCGACTCCCCCACTGTGAGCTCCCTCCCTCTCCTCGTTCGCTCACCGCGCCGTCCGCGCTCCTCACCAAGCTCCCGCCTCTGCCACCACGCCGACGGCCACCCGGCGCCCCACGGACGCGCATGGCGCCCTCGCGCCCACTTGCTCTCCCGCCTGACCTCGCCAGGCCTCGCCCCGCAACCCCCTTGCTCCGTTCATCGCCGCACCACACGCCCTCGCTGCGCCCGGGACCATGCCTCCCGGTGCCCCTTCTGCGGCAACGATGTCTTGCCCGCGCATGCGCCCAGCGTGTCTTGCGCGACATCAGCGCCTCGCGCCACCATGACCGCTTCGTCGCCCTCGCCTTGCCAGGCGCTGGCTGCGCCATGGCCGACCCCTTCCTTCCCGGCGGCTGCGGTCGCCCATTGTGGTGGCCGGCGACGCCTCGCCACGCCCCCCCTGGGCAGACGCTCATACAGGCTGGCGCTCGTCGCCCGCTACCACCCGAACACTTTTGGCGCGCCCTGGCAGTTAGCCGCCGCTAAGGCCCGAGGGCAATAGCGATGAGCCCGCCTCGAGAACATTTCAAAAAATTAAAATAAATAAATATTAATAATAATAAAAATAAATTTAATTAATTAATTAATTAATTAACTAAATTAATTAGGTTAATTAATTAATCTAATTAATTTGTTAGTTTAATTAAACAGTAGTTTGTTTAGCCTAAACCCTAATTAAGTCTAAGCGATTGTATGACAGTGGGTCCCCTTTGGACCCACATGTCGATTGACCGATCAACACATCTGTTGATAGTCGACGTCATCTTTGATGTCGGCAAACACTGCTCAGATAATATTGAATTAAAATATTTAAATTAATGCTAAAATGATTTAAATCTTTTAAAAATCATATAAAATAAACCGTAGCTCAGATGAAAATACTTTCTACATGAAAGTTGCTCAGAACGACGAGACGATTCCGGATACGCAACCTGTTCGTCCGCCACACCCCTCTAACCTATCGAACTCGCAACTTTCCCCTCCGGCTCCTTTGCCGAAAACACGAAACACGGGATATTTTCCGGATGTTTCCCCCTTCACCGGTATCGCCTATCCCTACGTTAGGTCACCCCTAGCACAACGTATTGCCGCGTCTTGCTTTGTGTTACATTTGATTGCTCTGTTATTTATTGTGTTCCCCTTCCGTTACTCCTTTCCGGTAGACTCCGAGACCGATGCTGATGCCCCTGTGGTCGACTACGTCACCGACGACCCCTCCTTGTCTGAGCAACCAGGCAAGCCCCCCTTTGATCACCAGATATCGCCTACTCTTCTCTATACTGCTTGCATTAGAGTAGTGTAGCATATTCTTGCTTTCGATTAATCCTATCTTCTTTGCATAGCCTGTCCTTGCTACTCTTGTTGTTACCTTTACTCGCTATCCTCTTGCCTAGTATAGGATGCTAGTGTTCCATCGCTGACCCTACACTCTTGTAAATCTGCCATGCTATACTCTTTGGGCTGTGATCACTTCGAGGTGATCACGGGCATATACTATATACTTTACACTATTACATTACTGTGATACTTTGTTAGGAGATGGGGGCTGAAAGGACAGGTGGCTCCATCCGGTAGAGGTGGGCACAGGTTCCCACGGCCCCATTTGTTACTTTATGGCGGCGGCAGGCAGGTTGAGACCACCTAGGAGAGAGGTGGGCCTGACCCTAGTCGGCGTTCGCGGATACTTAACACGTTTAACGAGATCTGGGTATTTGATCTGAGTCTGGCCATTTGGTCTATACGCACTAACCATCTACGTGGGAGTAGTTATGGGTATCTCAGCGTCATGGTATCAGATGAAGCACTTCGTGACGTCAGCGACTGAGCGGCGCGCGCCGGATTGGAACGTAAGCCTGCTCTTGTATTAAGGGGGCTAGTTCTACTTTCGGCCGCGTACGCAACGTGCAGGTGTGCATTGGGCGATGGGCCCAGACCCCTGTGCGCTTAGGTTTAGACCGGCGTGCTGGCCTCTCTGTTGTGCCTAGGTGGGGCTGCGATGTGTTGATCTTCCGCGGCCGGGCATGACCCAGGAAAGTGTGTCCGGCCAAATGGGATCAAGCGTGTTGGGTTATGTGGTGCACCCCTGCAGGGAAGTTAATCTATTCGAATAGCCGTGATCTTGACAGCAGGGGCGACTTGGAGTTGTACCTTGACCTTATGACAACTAGAATCGGACACTTAATAAAACACACCCTTCCAAGTGCCAGATACAACCCGGTGGTCGCTCTCTCTCAGGGTTACGAGGAGGGGATCGCCGGGTAGGATTATGCTATACGATGCTACTTGGAGGACTTCAGTCTACTCTTTGCTACATGCTGCAAGGCGGAGGCTGCCAGAAGCATAGTCTTTGATAGGATTAGCTATCTCTCTCTTATTATGGCATTCTGCAGTTCAGTCCACTGATATGGCCCTTTACACATATATCCATGCATATGTAGTGTAGCTCCTTGCTTGCGAGTACTTTGGATGAGTACTCACGGTTGCCTTGTTCCCCCTTTTCCCCCTTTCTCTACCCGATTGCTGCAACCAGACGATGGAGTCCAGGAGCCAGACGCCACCGTCGATGACGACTACTACACCGGAGGTGCCTACTACTACGTGCAGCCCGCTGATGACGACCAGGAGTAGTTAGGAGGATCTCAGGCAGGAGGCCTACGCTCTTTCGATTTGTATCCCAGTTTGTGCTAGCCTTCTTAAGGCATACTTGTTTAACTTATGTCTGTACTCAGATATTGTTGCTTCCGCTGACTCGTCTATGATCGAGCACTTGTATTCGAGCCCTCGAGGCCCTGGCTTGTATTATGATGCTTGTATGAATTATTTATGCTTTTAGAGTTGTGTTGTGATATCTTCCGTGAGTCCTCGATCTTGATCGTACACATTTGCGTGCATGATTAGTGTACGATTGAATCGGGGGCGTCACAAGTTGGTATCAGAGCCGACTGCCTGTAGGAATCCCCCTTTCCAACTCCTTGGCCGAAGTCGAGTCTAGACGTTGCAAAAACTTTTACTAACATGGCTGTGTGTCTTACGGGCACACGTCGCCATTGGGTGGTATTAGGATCTTTTACTCCTCGTCTATACTCTGGGACTCTGATCTCTCTTCTATTCGGGTTAAATGATTTTGCTAAAAAATCTAACATTAGGATCTCGTTGTCACTTTCACCGGAGAGCCCCTTATTATTGATGATCGTCTGCTGCACCAGAAGACCCCGAAGATACTCTCCGCTGTTAACCCGAGAACTTGTGTTCATCGCGTTTGCAATTCCCCTTCCACCGTCAACCCTTATGGATAACTACTTGCAGTTGTTATTCTTTCATTCATCCCCAGTTGGTCTTGTTATACCCCGAAACACTCGTCGTTGTTTCGATAATCCTTTGAGCTTACTGCCTTGCTGTTCTTTGTCACCTGAATACCCCTATGGATAATTATCGCACTTATCGAGTATCCGCTCATCCCCCAGTTGTTCATGTGTTTCACAGTGGTCTTCGAAATACTATTCGATCCTCCAAAAATCCTTAGTAGATTATTGCTTTTGCCATACTTGTCTACTTGCATGATGGATGCTTTCCATATGTCTGGCAATATTCGTTAGTAACCTTAGGCATCGTCATTTTGATCCTTTTGATTCAACATGAGTGCGAATGCACGCAATCATCAGTTGATCCTTTTAAATTATCTTTCCGGCTCAGACGTCATTTTAAACATGAGCTGGTTCTCAACCTATCCAAATGTCGTCGATAGTACCCCTAAGGCTATTCAGCTTATCCATCCTTGATCAGAGCATTTGCTCCTGATCCCTCGATTTGAAATTCATAATTACTTTGCTAATTAAACATTGGATTATTCAGATGTTCTATAAACCGATGCATTTGCAATCTTTCTTCCTCTGATTGGGTATCGATACTCATATCATCCCCATTGTGGATCACCATATCCACTGTTGGATTATTATCCGACAGTGTCCTTCATAATTAATCACTTTGTGATAATGCCTTTGGTAAATTGCATCCTCTGCTCTCTCAACCATGCTCTGCCTTCGAGTTTGAGTTAATTACTCCTAAAGATTGTGGTATATGTTTCTAAGATGCCCCGATGGGTTGAACATATACCTTCCTTAATTTTTGTGAACCCAAAAGTCTTCATGGGTCATAACCTTCTGGTATTCCGCCAGTTAAACTTTCAAACTCTAAACATTCTTAACTGAGAGCAGTAAATGAAAAGTTGTGTATCACGAGAAGTGGGAGTCGACCTTGAGCCTTGCGTTCATGCCCATGGACACGATGCTGATCTTATCATGGATGCTTCTCTTAAACCCTATTCGGTATAAGTTCATCTTATATATGGTAATTGGTCTTTTGCAACCGTGGTTCCGACCATATTTTCTTCTTGATTCAATTTCTCTGACAAGTTAGAGTACTTGTCTTCTGCAGAGCATTACCCTAGTCTAACCCCTACTTTGATCTGTCGTCGAGTATTACCCCCCTTGGTATCTCGAGATTATCATGGAACTGCAAAACTTCTTATGAGTTCTTCATCAAGTGCTACCTTCCCACTGATTCCAATTTTTCACGGGCTCTGAGTTATTAAACACTCATAGACACCGATAAACTGAACCGAGTCCACACTGCGGTTCAACAACTCTTCAGTAAGCTTCTATAAGTACGAGTTTGTATCCGATCACGCCATTCCTAGCCTGTTTGGCTATATCGTTGTCGTGATGATTCTAACTGTGCTACCTGGACCTTATTCTCGGAGCACCAATTTGCGACGATAGCTAAGCTTACGTCGATTTTCCTTGTCATACCCTTTCACCTTAAACAACAAGCTTGAGTTCGAGTTTGTGTCAGAATCGTGGTTCCAATAACCTCTTGCTTCATCATTCCCTTGACTTGATGTCATCGCTGATTGATTACATCTTCATGAAGTCTCTCAACAAATGTGTCGTGATCATCTTTAGCATTCGGAGCTCTTCCAGGATATCAATTGAATTCATGATGGGAAATACCATCCTTGCTCTCGATGATTTGTGTTGTCATCGACCACTTTAATGCCTCCCCTCCAACACAAACTTGTTCGTGTTCTGTGTTATACCTTGAGTTCCTTGCTATCCAGCATTTTTTCTTCTTCACCTTGGAGTATTACCATCTTTTATGTCAAGAATGTCGTGGGAATTTCACCACCTCTTAAGAATTCTTGGTATAGTGATACTTCTCACCATCACCATTCTTTCTTGTCCTCGTGTTGATTCCAACCGGGGTACCAACAAGTGAACGGTGTTGTTTGGATTATGCACTTCTAGCAACCCTATTGCTTTGAAGTTAGTGGTCGGCCGTTCATTCTTGGACTATTGATTATTGAATCACCATTCTGACATTGGTCGTGCAACCCAACCCATATTTCGGGCGCACCTTTCAACCAGTGTTTAATTGTGTATGTTTTCCTCGAGCATACTTATATCATTTGATCTGACAAATGTTATCTCCTTATCCACATAATTGTGGAGATCTATCTTTTGGATACCTCGTTGAATTATCCCTGAGTCCATCAGCCACCTCATCATCCTCTTCTTGCTTAATGATGAACTCTTGTTTCGGAACTCGCTTCCATAGTTCATTTCCCAAGAATCTTCGATGTCATCTCGTCAATTTGTATCGCACCTTTTCTCCTCGAGCATCGTGAGTTTGAGGTATCCTGACCCCAAGCAGATCTAAATCTAGCTCGGATATGATGGTTGGGACATAATTCCAAGAGTTATAACACTGGTCTTTTATGACCCGGTAAGGTGATGTCATGCCCATCACCCCTGGCCGGAAGACCTAATGATATAGTTTTCCTTTTTAGCAAGGTCAACCATTCTTCCTGGAGGAAATTGTAAGACCTATTTTATAAGTTGTTCCTCGTGGATCCTTTTTGTTTTCAAAGTTTGATCTTCCTGTTGACCATGTCAATGCTATCTCGAAGCATGTCTGTGGTACTCCGATTTTCGACAAGAACATTTGAAGCCCAATGCTAAATGTTTTCTTGCTCAATTATCCGCAACACCGTTGTATGGGTAATATCATGAAATCCTTTCCCTTACCTTAATGGTTTTCTACTTTCTATCCTGTCATGTACATCATGCTCCGCTTGTCCTTGGGAAGGATATACCCCTGACATATGTGTTTAAACACATTTTTCTTTCCATTGTTCTGTTTAATCTGATGATCACCTTTTCCTTTCCATTGTTTTTTAACCTTTCTGGTGATCTATATGATCTAAGCAGTAATATTCTGCTGCTTATGTAAACACCTCGGTGTACAACTTTGTCGATAAGACCACATTACTATTGTTGATGACATTCCGGTAACCACCGATGGATGAGAACTTTGCCCTCTTGGTCCGCCTCATTCAACGAAAGCAGAAAATGGTTCTCTTCGTCCCTCGTCCTTGGTAATGCGATGTTGTTGCCGACATAAGCGATAGGCTATCCTCGACATACCTTGCTTTCATGATCACGCAAGACGTCTCCGCCCTTCCTACTTTTAACCCACATGGTGGGACCATAACCCACAGTTCCACAGGATCGAAACCTGACTCTCCAGTACACCCCTGTTCCTAAAGCTATTCCTCACGCTTGTCTTCGAAATGAAATATCACGAGCCACCTTCCTAGTGATCTATTCTCGTATCGGACACAATACTTATTCCCGTTGCTTTGAACCCCTTTCACGCCTTATGTAACGGGCATCAAGCGATTACTGCCCGCTCGAAACTTCCCATGATACCTCCTTACTTTGCTCTCGATACTTTCTTAAGTTTCAATTCGAGAGTTACTTCCCACCACCTTCCCCGATGTTATTGACCAGATAGTTAACCTTGCAGAGGTTCGTTCCCCCAGAATACCCACCCTTTATTCTTTCGGAGGTACGATGTAATTCCCGAAGAAAGGACGCCGACGTGTCTGGAATTATTTTTTGCTTGCAACTTTAGCCAACGTGTCTGGAATTATTTGGGCATTTCATGGAAGGTTCAACCTAACCAGACCACTTTTGAAATGGCTTGTGAGGCCAGGAGGGATTTTGGTCAACCGTTCTTCACTGAGGTAGTATTTACGGCCACCTGGAATATTTGGACCCAAAGGAATGGAAGGATCTTGAAATGAGCTGCCCACTTTCAGAGCTTGGAGGAGGAATTTTATTCATGATATTACCCTCTTAGCTCATAGGATCAAGTGTAAATATAGAGATAGACTAACTGTTTGGATAGACTCTTTACACTAGCCTCCTGTAAGTAGCCTTTTTTCCCCTCTTATTTTCCTTTCTAATTTTGTACAGAATCTATATTTGTTTTAATAAAGGGCTGTGAGGCTGTTGCCTTGCAGTATATAGTCAAAAAAAAGAAAGGACGCCGACTTCATCTTGATGACCTAAAGCAGCAAAATGAAGACATCAATGTATTGGACCGGTCTCTTCGAGAAGAGCAAGCCAGAATGAGAAGACCCGCTAGACTCGTTACCAAACCTTCCCCCTTTCACTACCTCTTAAATCTCGGGACGAGATTTCTTGTAATCGGAGGAGAATTGTGACGCCTTGAGGTAATTAAGCTACAAGTAATCCTCCTAATGTTGCCATGTCATCGCAGTTAATTTGCTAAACCTCACTTTGATCCAAACCCGATTCAAATTCAAAGTTAAAATAAAGTCAAATTATTATTTCTTCAACCGGTAAAACAAAAATGTTCGGTCGGTTGTGAATATTCACTAGGTTAATAACATGAAGGATCTAACATTAAATGGATTTTTAAATCTCCCCTGGAAATAATTAAAGTGGTCATACAACACCTTTTATGCCTTTTAAAATGTGAACTTATTTTCAAACAATTCCGAATAACCCACCAAACCTTTCGGACAATGCCCAAAATATCAGTAGGTAATTATGTGAGGAGTTTCAACTTTAACTAAAATCGTTTAGTACCTACACTAAGTACATAACAGTAGCTAAATAAATATAACAGAAAAAAGGAAAATAGAAACCAAAAAAAAAGGAGAAACCCCCCTCTAGGCCGTGGCCCAACTGGGCCAACCCCCAGGCCCAGCCGGCCACCCACTCCCCCATTAACCCCACGGTCCACTCGACCGAAACCCTAGCCGCACCCCACATCCCCCCACGATCCCCCCCGATCTCTCTCCCCCACCCCCGCTGGATCTGGATCGGGAGCCCGATCCCCTTCTCCCTCACTCGGTGCCCGGCAGCGTCTCCATCCGCGCCTTGATGGACCGCATCGGCGCCCGGAGCTCCCAGCCGGCTGCTTTCTCCTCCCGACCGGCCTCTTGGCGCCTCTGCTTCCTCCCGGCGCCGCCTCGCCATCGCCGTCTCGACCCCGACTCCGTCGCCCGAAGCCGTCCCGGACGCCGCCGGACTTTCCCGTCTACGCGCGTTGTCCCTGTCGACCTCCCTGAGCCCCACTGCCCTAGTCCCTACTCCCCCACCGTGAGCTCCCTCCCTCTCCCTCGTTCGCTCACCGCGCCCGTCCGCCGTCCTCACCCAAGCCCCGCCCCGCGCTCACCACGCCGACGCCACCCCGGCGCCCGCAGGCCGCGCCCATGGCCGCGCCCTCGCGCCCACTGCTCTCCTTCCTGACCTCGCCAGGCCTCGCCCCGCAACCCCCTTTCTCCGTTCATCGTCGCACCACACGCCCTTGCTGCGCCCGGGACCACGCCTCCCCGGTGCCCCTCTGCCCCCTGCGGCAACCGGTGTCTTGCCGCATGCGATCGCCCAGCGTGTCGCGACGCCAGCGCCTCGTCGCGCCACCGCGACCGCTCGTCGCCCCTATTTGCCTTGCCTGCCCGACCGCGCTGGCTGCGCCATGGCCGACCCTTCCTTCCCGGCTGCGGTGCGCCCATTGTGGTGGCGGCGACGCCTCGCCACGCCCCCAGACGCTCACTCTGAGTGGCGCTGTCGCCACTTCTACCACCCGAACCACTTTGGCGCCCGTTAGCCCGCCCGCTAAGGCCCGAGGGCCAATGACAGGCAGGCCCCGCCTCCAGAACATTTCAAAAAAAATTAAAATAAATAAATATTAATAATAATAAAAATAAATTTAATTAATTAATTAACTAAATTAATTAGGTTAATTAATTAATCTAATTAATCTGTTAGTTTAATTAAACAATAGTTTGTTTAGCCTAAACCCTAATTAAGTCTAAACAGTGTATGACAGGTGGGTCCCACTGGACCCACATGTCAGTTGACCAGTCAACACATCTGTTGATAGCTGACGTCATGCTGATGTCAGCAAACACTATTCTGGATAATGTTGAATTAAAATATTTAAATTAATCCTAAAATGATTTAAATATTTTAAAAATCATATAAAATAAACCGTAGCTCAGATGAAAATACTTTCTACATGAAAGTTGCTCAGAACGACGAGACGATTCCGGATACGCAACCCGTTCGTCCGCCACACCCCTCTAACCTATCGAACTCGCAACTTTCCCCCTCCGGCTCCTCTGCCCGAAAACACGAAACACCGGGGATATTTTCCCGGATGTTTCCCCCTTCACCGGTATCGCCTACCCCTACGGTAGGTCACCCCTAGCACAATGTATTGCCGCGTCTTGCTTTGTGTTACATTTGATTGCTCTGTTATTTATTGTGTTCCCCCTCCGTTACTCCTTTTCGGTAGACTCCGAGACCGATGCTGATGCCCCTGTGGTCGACTACGTCACCGACGACCCCTCCTTGTCTGAGCAACCAGGCAAGCCCCCCCTTTGATCACCAGATATCGCCTACTTTTCTCTATACTGCTTGCATTAGAGTAGTGTTGCATGTTACTGCTTTCAGTTAATCCTATCTTCTTTGCATAGCCTGTCCTTGCTACTCTTGTTGTTACCTTTACTGCTTTGTCCCATCGCCTAGTATAGGATGCTAGTGTTCCATCGGTGACCCTACACTCTTGTCCGTCTGCCATGCTATACTCTTTGGGCTGTGATCACTTCGGGAGGTGATCACGGGCATATACTATATACTTTACACTATTACATTACCTGTGATACTGTTCGGAGATGGGGGCTGAAAGGACAGGTGGCTCCATCCCGGTAGAGGTGGGCCTGGGTTCCCGACGGCCCCCGACTGTTACTTTATGGCGGAGCGACAGGGCAGGTTGAGACCACCTAGGAGAGAGGTGGGCCTGGCCCTGGTCGGCGTTCGCGGATACTTAACACGCTTAACGAGATCTTGGTATTTGATCTGAGTCTGGCCATTTGGTCTATACGCACTAACAATCTACGCGGGAGTAGTTATGGGTATTCCGGCGTCGTGGTATCAGCCGAAGCACTTCGTGGTGTCAGCGACTGAGCGGCACGCGTCGAATTGGAAAGTAGGCCTGCTCTTGTATTAAGGGGGCTAGTTCTGCTTTCGGCCGCCCTCGCAACGTGCAGGTGTGCATTGGGCGATGGGCCCAGACCCCTGTGCGCTTAGGTTTAGACCGGCGTGCTGGCCTCTCTGTTGTGCCTAGATGGGGCTGCGGCGTGTTGATCTTCCGCGGCGGGCATGACCCGTGAAAGTGTGTCCGCCAAATGGGATCAAGCGTGTTGGGTTATGTGGTGCACCCTGCAGGGAAGTTAATCTATTCAATAGCCGTGATCTTTGGTAACAGGGCGACTTGGAGTTGTACCTTCACCTTATGACAACTAGAACCGGATACTTAATAAAACACACCCTTCCAAGTGCGGATACAACCCGGTGGTCGCTCTCTCGTGGTTACGAGGAGGGGATCGCCGGGTAGGATTATGCTATACGATGCTACTTGGAGGACTTCAGTCTACTCTTTGCTACATGCTGCAAGGCGGAGGCTGCCAGAAGCGTAGTCTTCGATAGGATTAGCTATCCCCCTCTTATTCTGGCATTCTGCAGTTCAGTCCACTGATATGGCCCTTTACACATATATCCATGCATATGTAGTGTAGCTCCTTGCTTGCGAGTACTTTGGATGAGTACTCACTGTTGCCTTGTTCCCCCTTTTCCCCCTTTCTTTACCCGATTGCTGCAACCAGACGATGGAGCCCAGAGGCGACGCCACCGTCGATGGCGACTACTACACCGGAGGCGCCTACTACTACGTGCAGCCCGCCGGCGGCGACCAGAGTAGTTAGGAGGATCCTGTGCGGAGGCTGCGCCTCTTCGATCTGTATCCCGGTTTGTGCTAGCCTTCTTAAGGCATACTTGTTTAACTTATGTCCGTACTCGGATATTGTTGCTTCCGCTGACTCGTCTATCATCGAAAGCACTTGTATTCGAGCCCTCGAGGCCCTGGCTTGTATTATGATGCTTGTATGACTTATTTATGTTTTAGAGTTGTGTTGTGATATCTTCCCGTGAGTCCCTGATCTTGATCGTACACATTTGCGTGCATGATTAGTGTATGATTGAATCGGGGGCGTCACATGGTTGATCCTTGTTGTCTCTTGCCTTTATTTCTTCATGTTGAGCGTGTTCTTGTGGTGTCTCGTTTGCTTGAAGTTTCCTTGCGAAGACCTTTTATCTTGTGTTTGAAACGTGCATCTTCTTGAGCTCACGGTACTACCGTGGCATG
This sequence comes from Aegilops bicornis, assembly GCA_021605145.1. Classification (NCBI taxonomy): domain Eukaryota; kingdom Viridiplantae; phylum Streptophyta; class Magnoliopsida; order Poales; family Poaceae; genus Aegilops; species Aegilops bicornis. Next base: position 497,449,408 of record CM038674.1, read on the forward strand.
CCATCAGATTATCAAGACCCAGCCGCGATAATTTTTTATCGCACTGGGAGCGGTACTACCGCGATGAGGTGCGGTACTACCGCGCAGACGAGTGCGCGTGGGGGTTAAGACCCGGGCAGGGGGAGAGCCAACTCCCCCATACCCATTTGCTTGTCTCTCTCCCCGCCGCCTCTCTCTCTCCTGCTCAAGAACGGCGCCGGAGACCCTCGCCGGATCTCCGTCTCCGGCCACTCTCCTCGGATTCCGACCGGTGGGATCGTTCCCCACCACTTCCTCTTGCCATGGAACAAGGTTTCTCCCCAAATCCCTCTCTCTCTCTCTCGTTTGTTCTTTTGACTCTAGGTTTTTGGGGAGATGCATGTGTTCTTGAGATTTTAGGCCAAATCTATGCAAGAGTAGGATGTAGGAGAGTAGTGTTGCGTAGAAATTATACTTGATAAGTTGTCCCGTGGTAGATTTAATCAACCGTACTACCGCCGCGTTTCCGCGGTTCTTCTCAGATTCATAGTGGTTCGGATCTGACGCCGTGTGGTACTACCACACCTCTGTTGCGGTACTAACGCTGGTCCGGTACTACCGCCGGTCAGGTGCGGTACTACCGCACGTGCTGTGGTACTAAGGTCCTACTACCGCTCCGAGCCCCGGTACTACCGTGTCTTCATGCGGTACTACCGCAACTAGGAGCGGTACTAAAATTTTAGTACCGCGCGAACTGGCAGTACTACCGTTGTTGTCCAATCTTCTTCTTGGCAGTTACCACGTATGCTTCCTACATGTTTCCCTTGTTTTGCTGAGGTCTTTGCATTGATTCTTCTCGCTTTTCGTGTGTGTTTTGTGTTTGGTGTCTTAGGTGGTGGCTCCAGTGCTCCTGCTCGCCGTTCCAATCCCAGTCGTGACACTAGCTCCAAGCATCTGCTCAATCAAGACGAAGCTCCAGAGGGCTCCAATGCCCCCAACGCAGGACCAAGACCACCGCCACTAAGAAGAAGGTGCCCACCATGGGCATGGATGAGATTCCACAGGCAGAGTTTCTCGCTCGAAGGAGGATCAACCACTATGTGAGTCCTCGTGCCAACATAAGAGGCAATGATCTGTTCTGGAGCAAGCAGCAGAACCTCATCTATCTGGATGTGATCAAAGGCAAGCAGAACATCTATGTGGACGTGCACTAGATTGATATGCATCACATGAGGAGGAGAAGCACTGTGCCTACTTTGGTGAGGCTTTGGATCTCGTGGAGCAGTTTGCCATTAAGGATGTGATCTCTTCTCACCTGGACTATGATCCCGAGCTTGTGGCCCAGTTCTTTGCTTCAGTTCACTTTCACACTGAGGAGGATCGGAGGATGACGTGGATGACCAATGGTCGTCACCGACCGCTACTTGGCAGGAATTGAGGCGTTGCTCAATGTTCTGATGAGGGGCTCAACACGCCCGTTGGTGTCCGCCCTCATGCCTATCCCTAGTCTGCCAACAAGAACAAGCTTATGCCATACTATGTTGAGAAGCTCCTTCCAAGTGGTAAGAAGGCATGGGTTCTGAACCCTTTCCTCGACATCATGCACCGGATCTTCCGCAACTCTCTCTTCCCACGCATTGGGGACAAGGACAAGGTGCATGCTTATCTTGTGGACATGTTGCTTCTCTGTGAGGAGGCGCGGATCTCTCAGACACAACCCTTGGATGTTTCCCACATCATGTGGTGCGAGCTTCGCTTTGCGGTGTTCAACCGTAAGGTTCCTATCTATGGACCTTACCTGTTTCTGCTGATCTCGAAGACTTGGGAGCAGTGCTTCCCTCAGGATGAGTTTCTGGCCCCAAACTGGATCCGTCATGATCCCATCAGACTTCGCATCAAGCCCCAGTGGGCTAACACTACCACTGTCTTTGAGGCAGCGGCTGCTAAGATGGCTGTGGATGGGGAGGAAAGTGAGGAGGAGAATGCAGATGAGGACCGCCCTCTTGGACATGCCTCTTCCTCCACCGAGCCCTCTTGGGCTAAGAAGTCAAGGACAAGATGAAGACTACATTGCGCATGCAGGCAAAGGGGCAGTACAGGACTCACGTTGCCTCCAAGGAGGGTCGCCGCCGCGACAAGAAGATTATGAGGGTCTTTGGAGAGGAAGTATCTGGTGGTTCTGAGGAGGTTATCACTCCAGAGGCTGAGTGGATGGCGAAGCAAGGCTTCAAGTGGACTGATTCTGATGAGGACATCGAGGAGACCGTCCCCGCTGCCGAGTCTGACGGGGAGTGTTGGAGTGATTTGTCTGCTTGAGCCACCCCTTGTGTGTAGGTGTCCTCTCTGCCTTTTTGGCGTCTCGATGCCAAAGGGGAGAGAGTGTAGGATTTGCGAGTCGTTTTATTGTGTTGTTCCGTTTGCGTTTCTGTTGAACCCCGTTTGCTTTGGTTTGGTTTGCGCTTGTGAGACTTATCCTTCATATGGTGTAAGACATATGCACTCTATTGTATCTTAGTGAGCTTATGAATTCTTGTGCTATTTATGTTATGCTCTTGTTTGCTATCTTGCTTAGTGTTAGCCTTTGTTGCAAGATATGCCTTGTCTCTAAAATATAGGGGGGAGTGTTGATCCTAGTATGTGTGCCGTGCAGTCCAAAGCATCTATCTAGAAAGCACACATCCAGGGGGAGCCCGTCTATATTTTAGAGATGTAGGGTTTGCTTATGCTCTGTATTATTTCCCTTTGTGCAAATCATGTATTGTCATCAATCCACCAAAAAGGGGGAGATTGTAAGGGCATATTTACCCCTAAGTTGTTTTGGTGATTGATGTCAATGCTCTTGCGGACTAATCGTGTGCCTTTAGTTTTTCATACGTTTCGTCACTAGGCACAAGACGGTTTAGTGCCCCTCAAAGACTATTGAAGACGACGTTTTTCTACGTTTCTTTTCGGTGGACTTGAGTCGTAGGAAAGCCGTACTATTAAGAGGGGGTCTGCTTTGGAATGGTTTGGGTGGAATCATCTCGTTCATATCTCTCCTTTGCACCGCCTTTCCTTTGGCACTTTGGAGCATCCTCCATTTTATCCTATATGCATTCTGTCTTGGTTGCTGAAATTGGGCTTGCGGTAGTACTGCTCCCTGGAGCGGTAGTACCTTGAGCACTCTTGATAATCTGGGACCTCGATGCGGTAGTACCGCAGGAGCCCACGGTAGTATAGCTCCTCAGGAGCTGTATTACCATGGCCCCCAGGCCAAGTGCTGCTGCGCAGCGGTAGTAGGGGCGGATGTAATTTTTTACATCCACGCCCTGTGCGCGGTAGTACCGCACGCCCTGGCTGTCTCAGCCGCCATGCGGTAGTACTGCTTCTCCTGCTGTACTACCGTGTCGGATTCTTGCATCGACTCCAACTAAGCAGAAGTTGCTACGGATGTAATTTTTTATGTCCGTGCCTCCCCGTTCTCTGGACCTTCCCTGCCTTGCGGTACTACCACAAGGTGATGCGGTAGTACCGCTTGTGCAGTTCTACCGCTCTCCGCTTCAGTGCGGTTGGGCTGGCCAAGTCTGTGCCGCTCTAGCGGTAGTACCGCACGACCCCACAGTAGTACCGCTTGGGCCTGCGGTAGTACCGCAGCCCAGGCGTGGTAGTACCGTTCTGCGCATAATGGGTTGGTGCATAACGGTTGGATTTGTCTCTCCACTATATAAGGGGTGTCTTCTTCCCCGAGTTGACTACCTCTTCCAACTCTCAGCTCCATTGTTGGTCCAAGCTCCATTTTTGCCTGATCTCTCTCCCTAGCCAATCAAACTTGTTGATTTGCTCGGGAGTGGTTGAGAAGGCCCCGATCTACACTTCCACCAAGAGAAATTTGGTTCCCCCACTAATCCCTTGTCAGGACCCCGATTCCAAGTCACATCGATCTAGCTGGTAACACCTCATATCACTTTGCGGCCTCACGCACGGTATTCCCACGGGTGCCGCCTTACCATGGCCCGGGACCGTTTGCGCCTTTTGGCTCACGTATATGATAGTGTCGTTAGCATCCATATGACAGAGAACCTGGGCCGACATGGCTAGTCGTGAACCCAAAGCGGCACTAACCCATGGGGACATGCATACATGAATCAACTTTGAGCATGTCGGTCAGCAGCGTGTGAATCCAGGCTGTAGCACTGGGCTAACAGGACTCCGGGAACCCGGGCTGTAGCAGGCTAGGCAGGACTTCGGATGTCACCGTGTAACATTTCCCCAAAGGGACAGAACCACGAGAGCAGTGAAACACATGCCGGCCGATCAAGCGTCCAGCGGTAGTCTTTGGGCTAGCAGGACTCCGGTGAACCGGGCTGTAGCGGAGTACTATGGCTCAAGGAAGCACTAGACTACATTTCCCCATAAGAGATGCTGCCAAGGATAAACAACTAGATTGTCGGATCCCACACATACCAAGCATTACAAACATACATACAATATGCTCGATATGTGTAAATACAACATGGCATCACAACATAACTCTACGACTCAAGTATTTATTCATTAGGCTCCGAGGAGCGAGATATTACAAACATGGGTCTCATGACCCAACATTGAAACATACAAGTCAAAGCACAAGCGGAAGCTTAACATGTCTGAGTATAGACATCTACAAATGAAAAATACTGAGAAGCCTGACTATCTACCAGATCCTGCCGAGGGCACAAGATCGTAGCCGAGGTATCAAGCTAAACGTCGAAGTCCACGCGGAACTACTGGTGAGACTGAAGTCTCTTTGCAAAAACATAAGATAGGAAAACGTGAGTACAAATGTACTCAGCAAGACTTACATCAGAACTAACTACATATGCATCATTATCAACAAAGGGGTGGTGGGGTTTAACTGCAGCAAGCCAGCTTTGACTCGGTGGCTATCCTGAACTACGACTGCAAGTAACTCTTTTGAGGTGGCGCACACGAGTCCACATATTCACCATATCAATACACCACTATGGATCCGCTTCCGTCTCCCTACGAGAACGCCATCCATAGCACTCACGCTTATCTTGCGCATTTTAGAGTATCCACTTTCACTTGCCTAAGAACTATACAGGAAACCCAGAAGTCCTTTAGCGCGGACACGGCTACTCGAATAGATCATATTAACCCTGCATGGGTGTACTTCTTCACACACGCTCTCGCCACTTACCGCCATGTACACCTTGTGTATCTCGGCAACCTTCAAGCGGAAGCCTGGCGAGGGAGTCGGCCACGACCTGACTAACCACACAAGTCTCTCGTCCGGGGTGATCGCCTATTCGGTTCCATCCGCAAGGAGATCCAGGGGTGTCGCTCACGGCCCCAAACGATGTGTGCAGGGTTCCCAAGCCCACCTCGACGGGTGGATCTACGCTTGGTACACCGTGCCACGGTGCCTAATCTGTCCCAAGCCCACCTGTACCGGGTGCCACTTGGTAGACTACTAACACTACCTACAAACACCAGAAACTAGTTGCAACTCCTGGACAGAGATCAAGTTGATTAATAAGTCGAGAGGGGCCGAGTTACCGGAACCCAATGTGTGGTAGTAACTGTTCATGGATCACAAACACAGAACTCAGTTCCTGAGGACGGCTGCAATGAGACAACCCACCATGTACTCCTACATGGCCTCTCACCGCTACCTTTACCAAATCGTGTTCACACACTTAGCTCTGATTCATCCCCGATGAATCAGACCTGACTCAACTCTAAGCAGTAGCAGGCATGACAAACAAGCATGAATGACTAGGCACAACAGGGCTCAAACAACTCCTACTCATGCTAGTGGGTTTCATCTATTCTTTGTGGAATGACAGTCATGGAGAGGATAAAGGGGTTCAGCTAACGCAGCAAGTAACAGATGAATCGTTGTTGTCCTAATGCAGTAAAAAGAGAGCAGGAGGCGAGAGAGTGGGATTATATCGGAATGAACAAGGGGTTTGCTTGCCCGGCACTTGAAGATAATATAGTTCTTCATCGGTGTCATCGAACTCATCGTCGGAGGCATGTCTATCGAGAGGGACAACATCGGCAACAAGAGAAGGACAACACGATCAATGCAGTGCATAACATGATGCATGATCATGACATGTCAATATGCTGTGTTTTGAGCTAATGCAACTAGCAGCATGTTAAATGGAGTTGGTTTGAACCCTAGGTTCAAATTCAAACTCCATATGTGAGAGTTAAAATGCCATTTATATGATTTGGCCTAAACAGCAGCCATAAGTTGTTCTAACATGCATGAAAACAGTACAGATGGATAGATTGGATTTTTCTGATCATTTTTCATATATAAATTATTTCATTCTGAACTATAGATTAATTTCTCGATTTTTGAAGTTTGTGGTATTTTCTCGAATTTCACGTAAGAATAATTCGAGTAAATAAATTCATCAGGTCGAGATTACGTCAGGGTGACGTCATTGGTCAACGGGACGGTCCAGGTCAAACCTGACAGTGGGTCCCACGTGTCAGTGTAATTAGTTTAACTAAACTCAACTAGTACTAATCCTAATTAATTAACAGGGCCGGGCCCCACCTGTCATTGACCCAGGGGGGTCAAACTGGGCCCACCCTTCGTCAAACAGGGTCAGCAGGGTCAACTCGCCAGCGTTTAGCCGCCGGCGAGGCCAAACGCAGCGGTGCAGGTGCGGGTTTCCTCCTCCGGCGACCAAATGGCCGGCAGAGGGCGCTTCACGTGACGCGGCGCGCCGTCCGCGTCAAGTAGTGGCAATGCCTAGGCTCGAGATGGTCGGAGTCGTCACGGCATCGACCTTGGCGGTCGCCGAGCTCTCGGCGAGCTCGGGTCGGCCTTCTGACGGTGGCCGGGGAGGCTCGTGCGAGGCACCTACGTGCTCTATGCAGCGCGGGAGGGAGCTGAGCACGACGGCCGGGCCGCTAGGTGGCCGGAGGCACGTCGGCGGCGGTCACAGGTGGCGGCGGGTTTCGGTCATCGGCGAAACGGCGACTAGAGCTAGCACACGTCGCGGATACAAGGGGGACACGGTGTAGAAGCTCACGGGGATCGTGTAGGGCTGGTCGGCGAGCTCGGGGAGGGGCCGGAGCAAGCGGGGCGGCGATGGCGATCTCGGCGGACCGAGGTTGAAGAAGACGGCGTGGCCGGCGTTCGAGGGCGTCGGGCGTGGCTCGGTGAGGAGGTCGAGGACGAAGTGGCGGAGCTTCTGGGCGCGTCGGTGAGGCGTGGGGGTGGCTGTGGCCGCGGTGGTGCTAGTCGGCGGCGGCAGGAGTGTTCGGCGAGGTGGGGGAACGGCGAGGGAGAGAGCCAGGAGAGGGATGAGCACGGGCGGAGGTGTGAGAGGGCCTGGGGTGCGTGATGCCTCCAGCCCGCCTCCAAAGTGATCGGGCGGCAAGCAGGAGGAGGCGTGGCGAGCTCGGCGGTGTCGCGGTGTCCCTCCTCTGCCTACTGGCAGAGGTAGGCAATGACTGGCACCAGGCCAGTGGGCTGGGCCGGTGCAGATGGGCCGCCAGGTAAGCCCAGGTGAGGTTTGTCTCTCTCTCTCCTCTGCTTTCTAATTTAGTTTCTGTTTTCTATTTTTCTGCTTGATGTTTGGAAATAAAATACCAACCAAAACACTTTGGTTAATTCTGCAATTTTTTGTGAGGAATATTTGAATTGTTTTCAAACCACACAATAAATTTCAGAATATTTGGAGCAACCAATATTTAATGGTAACTTTTAAACTCCAACTCAAATATCATAATGATTTAATTCATTGACAAAAATGTCCTGGAAAAATATGCATCATCTCCGTAGAGGCTTTCACCTTTTTCCATAAATCATGAACATTTTAAAAGGATATTTTGAGGTCACTGAAAATATTTTGGTTGAACCTATTTGAGTTCTTCTGGTGCTAGGGTTTTATCATCCCCATTTCAACTTTCTGAGAAATTTAAACATGATGCACACATGAAGGGCTAGCCTAGAGCATACCAGAACTAGGGATGTGACATCCCTAGCGGATCTTGTTACTCTTGGGTGTTTGAGCACCCTAGACGGTTGAGGTCACTGCGGAGCCATAGTCCATTGTGGTGAAGCTTCGTGGTGTCGTTGGGAGCCTCTAATTAAGTTGTGGAGATTGCCCCAACCTTGTTTGTAAAGGTTCGGTCGCCGCCTCCAAGAGCACCAATAGTGGAATCACGGCATCTCGCATTGTGTGAGGGCGTGAGGAGAATACGGTGGCCCTAGTGGCTTCTTGGGGAGCATTGTGCCTCCACACCGCTCCAATGGAGACGTACTTCCCCTCAAAGGGAAGGAACTTCGGTAACACATCCTCGTCTTCACCTGCTCCACTCTTGGTTATCTCGTGCCTTTGCTTGTGCAAGCTTATTTGTGTTACATCCCTTCCTTGCTCGTGTGCTTGTTGTTGTTGCATCATATAGGTTGCTCACCTAGTTGCATATCTAGACAACCTACTTTGATGCAAAGTTTAAATTGGTAAAGAAAAGCTAAAAATTGTTAGTTGCCTATTCACCCCCCTCTAGTCAACTATATCGTTCCTTTCACCTACAAAATCATATAGTCTAGCTATGCTCTATCTTCATCACACAAACTATTTAATCATACACAACCCCGATGACAAGCCATGCAATTGTTTCATACTTTTGATGTTCTCAAACCTTTTCAATCTTCATGCAATACATGAACGTGAGCCATGGATATATCACTATATGTGGAATACAATGGTGGTTGTGGAGAACACAAAAAGGAGAAGATAGTCTCACATCAACTAGGCGTATCAATGGGATACGGATATGCCCATCAATAGATATCAATGTGAGTGAGTAGGGATTGCCATGCAACAGATGCACTAGAGCTATAAGTGTATGAAAGCTCAACAAAAGAAACTAAGTGGGTGTGCATACAACTTGCTTGCTCACGAAGACCTAGGGCATTTTGAGGAAGCCCATCATTGGAATATACAAGCCAAGTTCTATAATGTAAAATTCCCACTAGTATATGAAAGTGACAACATAGGAGACTCTCTATCATGAAGATCATGGTGCTACTTTGAAGCACAAGTGTGGAAAAAGGATAGTAACATTGTCCCTTCTCTCTTTTTCTCTCATCTTTTTTTTATTTGGGTCTTTTTCTCTTTTTTGGTCTCTTTTTTTCTTTTTCTTTTTTCTTTTCGTCCGGAGTCTCATCCCGACTTGTGGGGGAATCATAGTATCTATCATCCTTTCCTCACTTGGGACAATGCTCTAATAATGATAATCATCACACTTTTATTTACTTACAACTCAAAGATTACAACTCAATACTTAGAACAAAATATGACTCTATGTGAATGCCTCCGGTGGTGTATCGGGATATGCAATGAATCAAGAGTGACATGTATGAAAGAACTATAAAGGTGGCTTTGCCACAAATACGATGTCAACTACATGATCATGCAAAGCAATATGGCAATGATGAAATGTGTCATAATAAATGGAATGGTGGTAAGTTGCATGGCAATATATCTCGGAATGGCTATGGAAATGCCATAATAGGTAGGTATGGTGGCTGTGTTGAGGAAAGGTATATGGTGGGTGTATGATACCGGCGAAAGGTGCGCGGTATTAGGGAGGCTAGCAATGGTGGAAGGGTGAGAGTGCGTATAATCCATGGACTCAACATTAGTCATAAAGAACTCACAGACTTATTGCAAAAATCTATTAGTTATCGAAACGAAGTACTACATGCATGCTCCTAGGGGGATAGATTGGTAGGAAAAGAGCATCCCTCGTCCCCGACCGCCACTCATAAGGAAGACAATCAATAAATAAATCATGCTCCGACTTCATCACATAACAGTTCACCATACGTGCATGCTACGGGAATCACAAACTTTAACACAAGCATCTCTCAAATTCACAACTACTCAACTAGCATGACTCTAATATCACCATCTTCATATCTCAAAACAACCATAAAGAATCAAGCTTTTCATAGTATTCAATGCACTTTATATGAAAGTTTTTATTATATCCATCTTAGATGCCTATCATATTAGGAGCAATTTCATAACCTAAGGAAATTACCATGATGTTTAGGACTCTCAAAATAATATAAGTGAAGCATGAGAGTTCATCTATTTCTTCAAAATAAAACCACCGTCGTGCTCTAAAAGATATAAGTGAAGCACTAGAGCAAATGACAAACTACTCCACAAGATATAAGTGAAGATCAATGAGTAGTTAAATAATTATGCAACTATGTGAAGACTCTCTAACATTTAAGAATTTCATATCTTGGTATTTTATTCAAACAGCAAGCAAAACAAAAGAAAATAAAATGACACTCCAAGCAAAACACATATCATGTGGTGAATAAAAATATAGCTCCAAGTAAAGTTACCGATGAACGAAGATGAAAGAGGGGATGCCATCCGGGGCATCCCCAAGATTAGGCTCTTGGTTGTCCTTGAATATTACCTTGGGGTGCCTTGGGAATCCCCAAGCTTAGGCTCTTGCCACTCCTTATTCCATAGTCCATCGAATCTTTACCCAAAACTTGAAACTTCACAACACAAAACTCAACACAAAACTCGTAAGCTCCGTTAGTATAAGAAAATAAATCACCACTTAGGTACTATTGCGAACTCATTCTAAATTCATATTGGTGTAATATATACTGTATTCCAACTTCTCTATGGTTCATAACCTTCGATACTACTCATAGATTCACCAAAATAAGCAAACAACACAATGAAAACATAATCTGTCCAAAAAAAGAACAGTCTGTAGTAATCTGTATCAAACGTATACTTCTGGAACTCCAAAAATTATGACATAAATTGGTGGACGTGCGTAATTTATCTATTGATCATTTAAAAAATAATCAACCTAAAATCACTCTCCAGTAAAAATGGCAGCTGATCTCGTGAGCTCTAAAGTTTTTGTTTTTTTTACAGCAAGATCACAAAGACTTCACCCAAGTCTTCCCAAAGGTTCTACTTGGCACAAACACTAATTAAAACATAAAAACACATATAATCATAGGCTAGATGAATTATTTATTATTAAACAGGAGCAAAAATCAAAGGACAAAAATAAAATTGTGTTGCCTCCCAACAAGCGCTAACGTTTAACGCCCCTAGCTAGGCATGATGATTTAAATGATGCTCACATAAAAGATAAGAATTGAAACATAAAGAGAGCATCATGAAGAATATGACTAGCAAATTTAAGTCTAACCCACTTCCTATGCATAGGGATTTTGTGAGCAAACAATTTATGGGAACAAGAATCAACTAGCATAGGAAGACTAAACAAGCATAACTTCAAAACTTTTAACACACAGAGAGGAAACTTGATATTATTGCAATTCCTACAAGCATATATTCCTCCCTCATAATAATTTTCAGTAGCATCATGAATGAATTCAACAATATAACCATCACATAAAGCGTTCTTTTCATGATCTACAAGCATAGAATTTTTATCACTCTCCACATAAGCAAATTTCTTCTCATGAATAATAATGGGAGCAAACTCAACAAAATAATTATCATGTGAGGCATAATCCAATTGAAAACTGAAATCACGATGACAAGTTTCATGGTTATCATTAATATTTATAGAATACATGTCATCAAAATAATCATCATAGATAGCAACTTTATTCTCATAATCAATTGGAACCTCTTCCGAAATAGTGGAATCATCACTAAATAAAGTCATGACCTCTCCAAATCCACTTTCATAATTATCACAATAAGATTCAACATCCTCCAAAATAGTGGGATCATTAATTCCTAAAGTTGACACTCTTCCAAACCCACTTTCATCAATATAATCATCATAAATAGGAGGCATGCTATCATCATAATAAATTTTCTCATCAAAACTTGGGGGACAAAACATATCATCGTCATCAAACATAGCATCCGCAAGCTTGTGGCTTTGCATATCATTAGCATCATGGATTTTCACAGAATTCATACTAACAACATTGCAATCATGCTCATCATTCAAAGATTTAGTGCAAAACATTCTAATGCATTCTTCCTCTAGCAACTGAGCACAATTATCGGAATCCTTATTTTCACGGAAGACATTAAAAAGATGAAGCATCCGAGGCACCCTCAATTCCATTTTTTGTAGTTTTCTTTTACAGACTAAACTACTGATAAAACAAGAAACTAAAAGATTCGATTGCAAGATCTAAAGATATACCTTCAAGCACTCATCTCCCCGGCAACGGCGCCAGGAATTGCTTGATGTCTACTACACAACCTTCTTCTTGTAGACGTTGTTGGGCCTCCAAGTGCAGAGGTTTGTAAGACAGTAGCAAATTTCCCTCAAGTCGATGACCTAAGGTTTATCAATCTGTGGGAGGCGTAGGATGAAGATGGTCTCTCTCAAACAACCCTGCAACCAAATAACAAAGAGTCTCTTGTGTCCCCAACACACCCAATACAATGGTAAATTGTATAGGTGCACTAGTTCGCGAAGAGATGGTGATACAAGTGCAATATGGATGGTAGATATAGGTTTTTGTAATCTGAAAATATAAAAACAGCAAGGTAGCAAGTGATAAAAGTGAGCATAAACGGAATTGCAATGCTAGGAAACAAGGCCTAGGGTTCATACTTTCACTAGTGCCAGTTCTCTCAACAATAATAACATAATTGGATCATATAACTATCCCTCAACATGCAACAAAGAGTCACCCCGAAGTCACTAATAGCGGGGAACAAACGAAGAGATTATTGTAGGGTACGAAACCACCTCAAAGTTATCCTTTCGAATCGATTCCAGAGTCCGTAGTAAAATAACATGAAGCTATTCTTTCTGTTCGATCTATCATAGAGTTCGTACTAGAATAACACCTTAAGACACAAATCAACCAAAACCCTAATGTCACCTAGATACTCCAATGTCACCTCAAGTATCCGTAGGTATGATTATACGATATGCATTACACAATCTCAGATTCATCTATTCAACCAACACAAAGAACTTCAAAGAGTGCCCCAAAGTTTCTACCGGAGAGTCAAGACGAAAACGTGTGCCAACCCCTTTGCATAAGTTCACAAGGTCACTGAACCCGCAAGTTGATCACCAAAACATACATCAAGTAGATAACGTGATATTGCATTGTCACCACAAATAAGCACATGCAAGACATACATCAAGTGTTCTCAAATCCTTAAAGACCCAATCTGAAGATAACTTCAAAGGGAAAACTCAATCTATTACAAGAGAGTAGAGGGGGAGAAACATCATAAGATCCAACTATAATAGCAAAGCTCGCGATACATCAAGATCGTGCCAAATCAAGAACACGAGAGAGAGAGAGATCAAACACATAGCTACTGGTACATACCCTCAGCCCCGAGGGTGAACTACTCCCTCCTTGTCATGGAGAGCGCCGGGATGATGAAGATGGCCACCGGTGAGGGATCCCCCCTCCGGAAGAGTGCCGGAACAGGGTCTCGATTGGTTGGTGGTGGCTACAGAGGCTTGCGGTGGCGGAACTCCAGATCTAGGTTTCTTTCTGGAAGTTTGGGGTTATATAAGAGGTGTTGGAGTAGGGAACAAGTCAGGGGTGTCCCCGAGGCGGCCACGAGGTAGGGGTCGCGCCTAGGGGGTTAGGGCGCGCCCCCACCCTCGTGGTGGCCTCGGGGCTCTTCTGGCTCACCTCCGTTACTCCGTGGGCTTCTTCTGGTCCAAAAATGATCTCCCTCAAATTTCAGCTCAATTGGACTCTGTTTGGTTTTCCTTTTCTGCAAAACTCAAAAACAATGAAAAAATAGAAACCGGCACTGGGCTCTGGATTAATAGGTTAGTCCCAAAAATTATATAAAATAGCATATAAATGCATATAAAACATCCTAGATGGATAATATAATAGCTTGGAACAATCAAAAATTATAGATACGTTGGAGACGTATCAGCAACTTCTTTCTTATGAGCAGGGAAATATTTAGCAGAGAAGTAATCAATCATATCCTGGGGACTACGCACACAACCAGGAGCAAGAGAAGTAAACCATGTTTTATCATCACCTTTTAATGAGAACGGAAATAATTTAAGGATATAGTAGTAATGAATTTCTTTCCTCATGAGTGAATTGGGTGGCTATATCATTCAGCTTGGTAAGATGTGCCACAACAGTTTCAGATTCATAGCCATAAAAGGATCAGAATCAGCCAAAGTAATTATCTCAGGATCGACAGAGAAATCATAATCCTTATCGAAAATACAGATAGGTGAAGTAACAAAAGCAGGGTCATATTTCATTTTAGCATTCAAAGATTTTTCTTCCAGCTTAGCTAACAGTTTCTTAAGATCATATCTATCTTTGCAAGCAAAAAAGTCTCTAGCACTTTCTTCATCCATAACTTAACCCTCAGGTACATCAGGCAATTCATATCTGTCGGATTTCGGGTTCCGGTAGACCCTTGAGGTTCGAACACTGGGGTGCGCGCGGAGATCTTTCCCCTACCAACTCGTGCGTGAACAGTTAGCGAGGGATCTAAACTACGGACAAAGAACACACAAGGGACATGAGGTTTATACTGGTTCGGGCCACCGATGTGGTGTAATACCCTACTCCAGTGTGTGGTGTGGTGGATTGCCTCAGGAGCTGATGATGAACAATACAAGGGAAGAACAGCCTCGTGAGGGGCTGTTCTTGAGCTGGTGCGATGAACTGCTTGGGTGAGTTCAGTCGCCTCTCTCTTTCTCTCTCTGCGTGATCTCGATCCCGCCCCCTACCTTTGTGGTGGTTAGTCCTATTTATAGAGGGAGGCCCTGGGCCTCTTCCCAAATAATGAGCGGGAAGGGCGCCAACAATTGGCCATTTTGAAGGGGAACATCTAGTACACTTATCCTGACTAAAGTTGGTCTTCGGCTGCCAAAGGCTCTGACGGTGACGCCGTCCTGGGCTCCACGATGACCTCCTTCCGGCCGTTCTGCTGGTCTTGGTCTTGTTGCACCGAAGCGATAACCTTTGCCTGATGCCTTGGCCTATGCTTGCCTCCTTTGCACCAAAGGGGAAAATAGGACACTGCGCGGGCCGGCGCCCACCTGGCGCCCGCCTGGCCTCGATCTTCATGGCTTGCATCACAGGGCACCCTCGTGAGCTACCCTGCCTTGATCTCTCCGCCTCCTCGCGAGCCTGCCTGACGAGGCTGCTCCTAAGGAAGGTTCCTGTCGTCCGCCCCGCGAGGCTTGGCCCGTCGCGAGGGTCTTTAGCTTGAGCTGATGAAGCTGGGCCGCGTTGGGCCCCCACTTGAGCCACGCCGCAGGCTGCAGGCAGGCAAGTCTGGGGACCCTCGTTCCCAGAACGCCGACAGTAGCCCCCGGGCCCAAGGTGCGCCCGAACTTGGCTTAGCAGAGAAGCAAAGGGGCAAGTGCAAAGCGCCGCGGGCCCGAACAGCCTGCGGCCTTGGGCGCCGCGTGGCGATGGATTGGTTGTGGGCGTCTCCGCCTCCCCACGACGCCTCGGCAACTGCCCTTCTGACAAAAAGGAGGCCCGGGCCAGACTCGGTTCTTGTTCTCGCTCGTCTTGCTCCAGATCCCCTTTCTCGCCCTTCTCCTCCTTGCTTCTGAAATCCTCCAAATCTACCTCAATCCTTCTCGTCCTGCAAGCCATGGCGCCTCGCAAGACCCCGACTGAGGCCTTGTACCTCCCGGCTCTGGATCCTCTGACTATGTCAGCGAAGAATCTCGCCCTTGTGCACCGGAGGACGGTGGCGCAGGGCAACAAGGGGGCAACTGGGCTCAAGGCCGACTCCGATCAGCCTGAAGGCCAGGGGATCACCTTCTACCCGTTCTTCGTGAGTGCCATTATCGCCGGAGTTCTTCTTCACTGTTCTCCACCAATACAACTTGCAAGCTCTGCATACCCACCCCAACTCTGTTCTTCTCCTAGCGATCTTCGCCTACTATTGTGAGGCTCACGTTGGGATAAAACCCTCGATGGCTTTACTGTGCCATTACTTTTCCCTCCGGGCCTCCCGTGGCTCTACTACTGCGTGCGCGAGCTTCGTTGCATACTCCAACTCCAACTCCATCTCCAAGCCCGGGAAGAGGATTGAAGGCATCAGGAGCAAGTGGGTCATGGTGGATGTCGGGCGCATCCATCCCCGACTGGTGCTGCCATCGGGGCAGCCCGAGGCCATTGATGCGTGGTCTCGCGCGAAGATGTTGCTGAAGAGGATAGACACGGACCTGAGGCCAGCCAACTTGGGGGCGGCGAATCTGACCGGTGCCACGCTCCTGAGGGAGTTCCTGGAACATCGGGTGGCTCCGCTCCGGGAACATTCGCCTGCTGTGGAGGCCGGGGAGGCAGGCGATGACATTCGCCTGACCTCCGAGGCCCTCTCCGACGAATGCCTGGCTGCGGCTCTCCATTCCTTGGTCGGGGGGGGGGGGGGGACGTGGCAATGCCGGAGGGCGCTCCCGTCCCCCCGTTCCTTCGTGATGACTGGGAGCAAGTGGTGAGCACCATGCCCACCTTCAATGGTGAGGGGCTGGTGCCCTCCGGGACTCCCGAGGATCGGGCGATGTTGGCGACGGTGAATGTTTCCTCCAGCAACTCCAGCGGGAGCGAGGAGGAAGAAGAGGAGGTGGAAGAAGAAGGTTCTGACTCCGAGGCGCCTGGCGAGGAGTCGGGGGACTCCTTCCCTCGGCGCAAGACCCGCGCCATTCGCTCCATGTCGGACGACAACGAGGCCGGCGCCAGGCGAAGAGGGGAGGATTCTCCCCTTGTCCCGAGGAAGGGCAGGTCGGGGCTGGTTCTCCCAGGGTCCGTTCTGACTCCGGGGCAGTCTGAGGCCAGATCCGGCCTTCCCGACGCGCTGCTGCTTCCGGGCCTCCCAAGGCTGACCCTAGCCTCAGGCTTTCTGGCTTCAAGTTCGGCCGGAGGCTGCTTGAGCCCGCGGATGACGACCAGTAAGTGTTCGATCCGTGTTTTGCTTTGCTTCTGCTGCAGAGGCTTGACGTCCGTATTCTCTTGGCCAGGTCGGCGCCGCAAGAAAGAGGCCAAGGGGCTTCTACGGCCCGCTTGAGGCGGGTTCGCCACGGGCTGCGGCTCCGCCTGCTGAGGAAGGGAGGCAGCGCTCACGCCTCCCCGCCTGGGTCATCCTCGCGAGCCCAGCAGGGCACTCTGAGGTGAGTCAGCCCCGTGGTCCCGCTGACTCGGAGGTGCCCGGGCTTGACGTTGTTGCCGAGGTGCCCAAGGCCCAGGGATCCTTCTTCCCAAGCCGTGATCACGCTGCCGTCTTCTACACCTCGCCCGCTGCCCAGCCTCTTCCGATCCTTCGCCATCCTGAATCAAGCTGCCAGCCGAAATGAGCCGCTGCAAGAGGATCTCCGAACGCCGATCCCCGCTCGGTGGCCGGGCGCTGGAGCTGGCTTCAGCTGGGCCCACTGCTGCCTCCGTCCGAGCGGTGCTGAGCCAAGCCGCGTCGGCCTCCGATGGGGAGAAGCAAGCCGCTCGCCAGGCCAGGGCCGCTCGTGATGCCGCCCAGGGCGATGCTGCGGACGCCCGGGACCGCTGCAAGGCGCTGGAGGTCGAGCTGCAAGGCTTGCGCGATGAGCTCGCCAAGAAAGTCCACGGCCGCCAGGAGAAGGAGAAGGAGATGAAGGCTCGGGAGGCTGCCGTCAGGGACAGGGACGCCGAGCTTGATGGCTGTCACGGCCGGTTGGAGACGCTGGAACAGTCGCTAAAAGCGGAGAGGATCGAGCTCGACAGGAAGGAAAAGATCCTGGCTGAGGATCGGGTGGCCTTCACCAAGTTGGAGGAGAAGGCTCGCGCCGCGTTGAACATGCTCTATGAGGGTGGCCTGGAGAAGCTGTTGGCTGGTGTAGAGGACGGCCCCGCCGAGCTGCTTCCTTTCTTGGTCGGAGCGCTTGAAGATGTCGTGGACGGCCTTGGCCCCACGGCCGAGACCGAGGCGCGCGCACTGTCTTCTGCAGCTCTGACGCGTATCCTCATCCACGTCTACCTTCGCGACCCCAGCGTCAACCTTGACGGCCTGCTGGAGCCCGTGAGCGGCGACCTTGCTGTTGCCGCTGCCGAGGCCATGAAAGGCCGAGCCGAGGCCCTGCTGGGGAAGTTTCGCGCATTCGGCACCTTGTCCGAGCGTGGTGCCGCCAGCTCCGCGGCCTCGGGAGGTGGGGGCGCCACAGGAGAGTGATCCAATTCGCAGCTCCTGCTCTGTTTTTAATTCCCGCAACATGCACCATGCCTCGCGGAGGCGTTTAAACTGTGTTTGGTGTTGTGAAACGACTTATGGCTTGCAATATTTGCTTTGATTTCGCATTCTTCCCTCCTACTTGCATGTGTTCTACGTCGGCAGGGCCCTACCGCGCGCATACCTCAGCCGCCGTTAGCCCCGACCGGAGACCAAGGACGGGACTAAGGAGTGAGGGGCTACGTGGGAAGTTAGGTTCCTGAGTCGCGATGCTCAGGAGTCCCCCTTGACGCGCGAACAACAAGTAGGGATAGGAGGCATAGGAGTGGATTGGTCGTTCTACGTCGGCAGGGCCCAGCCCCGTGCATACCTCAACCGCCATTAGCCCCGAACGGAGACCTAGGACAGGACCAAGGAGTGAGGGGCTACGTGACCAGTTAGGCTCCTGAGTCGCGATGCTCAGGAGTCCCCCTTGACGTTCAAACGAATTTTCATACCTTGGCTCATTCGTGGAGGCGCCATGACGACCAGGTCCGAGGGACCTGGCTGGGTGGCGACGTTCGGGCGAGGCAGGCCCAGCGCAGCCCCTCGTCCAGTCCTCCTCGCGGCACTCCCGAGGGGAGGCATTGCGATGGCGCCAGACACTGAGCTTTGGGCTCCCTGAGGTTGATACGGTTGTGAGCAGCCCTCAGTTGTTTATCACCAGCGCGGAGCATAGCGCTTCCATATGTGTACGGGCATAGCCGCTCCTCGGCAGTGTCGTCAGCCAACAAGGAGCATGGTGCTTCCATCGGTTCGTGGAGGGTGCTCCCCTCTGGGAGGAGCCCCCGGGGCGTGTACAGCCCCGCCCTGACACGTGGCCGGCACGGTAGGGCTAGGAGAGATGTATCTGGGCACCCGTGAGCCAGCGCGGGACTCACGAGGCCCTACCTCGAGGCGGGTTGTGCCTGGCTATGGGCCTTTATCATCGGTGTGTTCCTGCAGGGTTAGAATGCAAATGCTCTACGTCCTCAGGTCCCGGCCCTTGAGCGAGCTCAGCCGCCGCTAATATGACAGGTCGCGATGCCGTGGGTCAAGGCCAGGGGGTGAGGGCTGTAGAGCCAGTAAGAGCCCATGAGTCATGATGCTCGTGTACCCTTTTAACGCGGTAAGCGCTTTGCATTAGGGCGGAGAGGCCCGCGACAAGTAGGAGGCAATAATGCGTGAATCAGGTTAAGCGCGAAGGGGCAAATCCATCTAGATAGGTGCGGAGCAAGCATACACCACTGGGTCTGGCCCGAGCAGCTTGGGGATAATGCAGCCCAAGGGGCGCCCCCAACAAGGTAAGTAAAGAACATAAGCAAAGCGGATACATGCTGCAGGGACGGACCCATGCAGCCTGGGAATGATGCAGCCCAAGGGCGCTCCCAGCTGAAAACGAAACTTGGAAAGGTGTCACCTGATATGGTCGGGGGTGAAGGGATGTTGAGGTAGCGGACGACGCGCGATGAGGACGCCGGCCCTCACGAGCCCTCCGGACCTGGAGCCTCGGGAGGCTCCGGGGGCACGGGGGGTTCCTCGAGAGCCATCTCCATCTCTGCCAGGACCGCGCGTTGCTTGACCTCCTGAGCCTTCAGAGCGCGCCTCAGCAGGCGCTAATGGGCGGCGACCATGTTTGGCAGGCCGAAAGGCATGCGAACGTAGCTGTGAGGCGGACCCTCGCAATGTCCCACGCGTGAGGGCCAGAGGCGCTCCTGAGACGCGGCCTGGCTGAGCCCTGGTATGTCGATGCAGATTCGCAGCCCAGCATCCTCGCCTGGATGTGGGGCCATGGCAGGCAGGCGGCGATAGCCGCGCATGACTCTTGACTCCTGTAGCTCCTGGGTGCTCCTTGCGACGAACTCCTGAGGGTTTGGCCCTCCTTGCCTCATACCTTCCTGAGGGAAACGTGCCTCGAAGCACGCCTCCAAGTGGTGCCCAAGCGCCTCCCTCGTGACTCTGGCTAGGGGGTGGCTCGCCATGAAAGAGCCCCCGATCCCTGCCTGAGGAGGGCGCCGGGCGCGCCTTCCTGTGCGTCAGAGGGTGGCGCCCCTTGAACGGGCGCGGGTCCTTTTGCCATGCCTCCGGAGGTGCCTACCCCATGAGGGCTTGGACCAGGCGAAGCTTTCTTCTTCTTGGGGATCGCCTCGGGAAGTCTCCCGCTCCTGTGGTCTGGGTCTTCGATTGACGCGGCCTGAAAGGCACGCTCAAGAGAGCACACTGCATCCCTTTCCTCACAAGGCACTGTGATGACTCCTCCGCTTCCTGGCATCTTGAGGACATTGTAGCCGTGGTGAGTCACTGCCATGAACTTGGCCAAAGCTGGGTACCTGAGGATGGCATTGTATGGCAGGCGGATGTGGGCAACGTCGAAGTCGATGAGCTCGGTGCGGTAGTTGTTGCTGTGTCCGAAGGTGACGGGAAGGTGAACTTGCCCTATCGGGACGGTGGAGCCATCGGTGACTCCTGAGAAGGGCTTGGTTGGCTGAAGCTGATCGTATGGCACTTGGAGATCATTGAATGTCTCGACAGATAGGACGTTGAGTCCTGCTCCGCCGTCGATGAGGGTTCTGGTGACTTGCACGTTGCTACTGACTGGTGAGCAAAGCATGGGGAGGACTCCTGCCGTTGCCGCACACTTGAGCTGATCCGCTGAACTGAATGTGATAGCGCACGATGACCACCTGAGAGGGCGTGTGGCCTCTGGCTTGGGGAGGACTGCATTCACCTCACGGGCAAACTGCTTAAAGATGCGCTGAGAGGCTGGGGCCTGAGCGCCACCCAGGATGCAAGCGATCGCGCGCGCCTCCTGGAATCCCCTAGCCCCCTTGTCCTGATGATTGTCTTCGTACCTCCTTGGCGGCTGCGGCAGAGGTGGGAGCCCCGCGTTGCCTTGAGGGGGATCCTCGCGAGGTTGGTCTCTACAACCTCCCTCGCGAGGCTGGTCCTGCCAACGGTCCTCGCGAGGTCTGTCATGCCATCCTTGGCGAGGGCCATGGTCTTCCCAGCGTCCTGCGCCTCCTCCTCCTCCTCCTTGGCCGTAGCCACGATCATTGCGGTCGGGGCGTCGGCCGATTCGCCCTTCTCGCACGGCCCTGAGCTCCTGGCACTCGTTGGTGTTGTGGGTGTGGAGGTCGTGGTACACGCAGTACCGGCTGCCCTTGGACGACTCGGGCTGATCCCTGCCTTGCTTGGTGTCTGGTTTGGCCGCGAGCACTGCAGCCCCCTTGCGCTTCACGTCCTTGGCCTTGGGCTTCTTCTCTTCTGGATCGGCAGCTGGAAGCTCAAGGAGGGAGAGGCGCCCTTCCTCAGCCCTGGCGCATTTGGTCGCCAGGTTGAACAGCTCCAGGGATGTGCACAGGTCTTCATGCATTGCTAGTTCCTCCTTCATCTTGACGTCACACACGCCATCGGAGAAGGCTGAGATGATGGCTTCCTCAGTCACCTTGGGGATTTTGAGGTGGGCGTTGTTGAAGCGCTGGATGTACTTCCGCAGTGTCTCTCCTGGCTGCTGCTTGATGCGGCGCATGTCGCTCATGGCCGGAGGCCGGTCGCGAGTGCCCTGGAAGTTGGCGATGAAGCAGGTGCGCATCTCGTCCCAGGAGGAGATTGTGCCGGGAGCCAGGTTTAGGAGCCAGGTTCGGGCCCCGTCCTTCAGCGCCATGATCTTTTCGTCCTCGTTGGCGGCTTCGATGCCCAGCTCGTAGAGCTGAAGGAACTCCGCGGGGTCGGCGGTGCCGTCGTAGCGAGGAGGCAGGTCTGGCTTGAACTTGCCAGGCCATGCAACGCTGCGTAGCTCGGCGGTGAAGGCGCGGCAACCTGCAGTGGCCACCGGGGCTCTCTGCTGATGCGGAGCTTGCTCTTGTGGGTTCCCGCGCACCGCTGCACGGAGCAAAGGGGTCTTGACGCTGTGGCACGGGAGCATCGGTCACGGAGCTCCGGTCTTTGGGAGCACGCGAGCACCTTCTTGGGGACGAGGGATCTCCCTGGCAGCTCCTTTCTTGGTGCAGCGCCCGGACGCGAGGGTCTCGGCCGGGCCACGCGCCTTGGAGCCAGGCGCCTTCTTGGGAAGGAGGTGGCGGGGCACCTCCGGCTCCCCTGCCTCCCGCCAGCGTGGTCGGCGAGGCAGCGAGAGGGATCGCGGGAGCCCCCAGCGGCGCGGAGGAGCTCGGTGACACGGTCGAGCCACTCCTCGTAGACGTCGTCGACGGGGCGGTAGCACAGGAGCTCGTTTGCCGCGATGAGCGTGGCTCGGGCCTCCATGGGAGCGCGGTGCGCGCGCGACGAAGAACCAGCAGGGCGAGCGAAGGGGTGGCGGTGCGGCCTTCTCGCCTCACCATGGATGCAGGGACGAGGCCTACTGCTGGTTCCCCGCCGGGCCGGTGGGGGCAGGCGACGGGGAACGACGGGGGTGTCCGCCGACGCGAGCCGTCTGGGCGACTCGAGCGGCGCGAGCAGCCCGGCGCTCGGCGCGAGCTCGGCGAGCGTCAGCCATGGACACGACGGAAGATCACACACGACCAGCGGAAGAAAGATTCCGGCGCACCCCTACCTGGCGCGCCAAATGTCGGATTTCGGATTTCGTCAGACCCTTGAGGTTCGAACACTGGGGTGCGCGCGGAGATCATTCCCCTACCAGCTCATGCGTGAACGGTTAGCGAGGGATCTAAACTACGAATAAAGAACACACAAGGGACACGAGGTTTATACTGGTTCGGGCCACCGATGTGGAGTAATACCCTACTCAAGTGTGTGGTGTGGTGGATTGCCTCAGGGGCTGATGATGAAGGAAATAAAGGGAGAACAGCCTCGCGAGGGGCTGTTCTTGAGCTGGTGCGATGAACTGCTTGGGTGAGTTCAGTTGCCTCTCTCTCTCTCTGCGTGATCTCGATCCTGCCCCCTACCTTTGTGGTGGCTAGTCCTATTTATAGAGGGAGGCCCTGGGCCTCTTCCCAAATAATGAGCGGGAAGGGCGCCAACAATTGGCCATTTTGAAGGGGAACATCTAGTACACTTATCCAGACTAAAGTTGGTCTTCGGCTGCCAAAGGCTCGACGGTGATGCCGTCACAGGCTCCACGATGACCTCCTTCTGGCCGTTCTGCTGGTCTTGGTCTTGCTGCACCGAAGCGGTAACCTTTGCCTGATGCCTTGGCCTGTGCTTGCCTCCTTTGCACCAAAGGGGAAAAGAGGACACTGCGCCGGCCGGCGCCCGCCTGGCGCCCGCTTGGCCTCGATCGTCATGGCTCGCCTCACAGTGCACCCTCGTGAGGTACCCTGCCTTGATCTCTCCGCCTCCTCGCGAGCCTGCCTGACGAGGCTGCTCTAGAGGAAGGTTCCTGTCGTCCACCCCGCGAGGGTCTTGAGCTTGAGCTGATGAAGCTGGGCCGCGCTGGGCCCCCACTTGAGCCATGCCGCAGACCGTAGGCAGACAATATCTAGGGGGAGAATCTTCATCATCACTTTCATCAATATTATCAGTTTCAATGATTTCATTTTCTCTAACCCTAGCAAGTTGTTCATCAAGAAATTCACCTAATGGCACAGTATTATCAAGCAAAGAAGTAGTTTCATCATAAGTATCATGCATAGCAGAAGTGGCATCATCAATAACATGCGACCTATCAGAATCAATAGTAGGTGTAGGTGTCGCAAATTTACTCATAACAGAAGGTGAATCAAGTGGAGAGCTAGATGGCAGTTCCTTACCTCCCCTCGTAGTTGAGGGATAAATCTTGATGTTTTCGTCTTTCAAGTTCCTCATAGTGATCAGTAAATATAAATCCCAAGTGAATCAAAGAATAGAGCTATGCTCCCCGGCAACAGCACCAGAAAATAGTCTTGATAACCCACAAGTATAGGGGATCGCAACAGTTTTCGAGGGTAGAGTATTCAACCCAAATTTATTGATGAGACACAAGGGGAGCCAAAGAAAATTCTCAAGTATTAGAAGTCAAGTTGTCAATTCAACCACACTTGGAAAACTTAATATCTGGAGCAAAGTATTTAGTAGCAAAGTAGTATGGAAGTAACGGTAACGGTGGTAAAAGTAACAGTAGTAGTTTTGTACTAATTATAACAGTGGCAATGGTAAAGTAACTAAGCAAAGATCAATATGTGAAAAGCTCGTAGGCATTGGATCAGTAATGGATAATTATGTCTTATGCGATTCCTCATGCAACAGTTATAACATAGGATGACACAGAACTAGCTCCAGTTCATCAATGTAATGTAGGCATGTATTCCGAATATAGTCATACGTGCTTATGGAAAAGAACTTGCATGACATCTTTTGTCCTACCCTCTCGTGGCAGCGGGGTCCTATTGGAAACTAAGGGATATTAAGGCCTCCTTTTAATAGAGTACTGGACCAAAGCATTAACACTTAGTGAATACATGAACTCCTCAAACTACGGTCATCACCGGGAGTGGTCCTGATTATTGTCACTTCGGGGTTACCGGATCATAACACATAGTAGGTGACTATTGACTTGCAAGATAGGATCAAGAACTCACATATATTCATGAAAACATAATAGGTTCAGATCTGAAATCATGGCACTCAGGCCCTAGTGACAAGCATTAAGCAGAGCAAAGTCATAGCAACATCAATCTCAGAACATAATGGATATTAGGGATCAAACTCTAACAAAACTAACTCGATTACATGGTAAATCTCATCCAACCCATCACTGTCCAGCAAGCCTACGATGGAATTACTCACGCATGGCGGTGAGCATCATGAAATTGGTGATGGAGGAAGATTGATGATGACGACGACGACGAATTCCCCTCTCCGGAGCCCCGAACGGACTCCAGATCAGCCCTCCCGAGAGAGATTAGGGCTTGGCGGCGGTTCCGTATCGTAAAACGCAATGAATCCATCTCTCTGATTTTTTTCTCCCCGAACGTGAATATATAGAGTTGGAGTTGAGGTCGGTGGAGCTCCAGGGGGCCCACGAGGCAGGGGGCGCACCCCAGGGGGGTGGGCGCGCCCCCACCCTCGTGGACAGGTTGTGGGCCCCTTGGACTTGATTCTTTCGCCAGTATTTTTTATATATTCCAAAAATATTCTTCGTGAAGTTTCAGGTCATTCCGAGAACTTTTATTTCTGCACAAAAATAACACCATGGCAATTCTTCTTACAACAGCGTCAGTCCGGGTTAGTTCCATTCAAATCATGCAAGTTAGAGTCCAAAATAAGGGCAAAAGTGTTTGGAAAAGTAGATACGATGGAGACGTATCAACGGTCGGTGACTACGGGGGTAGCGGCGGTAGCGACCAAAGTAGAGCGGCGGCGGCGGCGGCCTAATGGCAGCGACGATGGCTAGGTTAGGAGCACGGCGGCGGTGCTCGAAGTAGGCGAAGAATCCTGACAGCGTGATGAATACCGGCGCGGACGGTGGCGTTCCTATGCCAAAGGAGGCGGCGCGGCGCATGCGACGGGAAGTCGACTTGCTGGGACGGCAGTGGACCGAGGGCGGCAATGCTACGACCCAAAGGGGCGACACAGTGGCGGCGGGCAGGTTGGGGCGACGGTGGGGACCGTGGGCCGCGGCGCTACGGCCCAAAGGGGCAGTGCAGCGGCGGAGCACGGGTCGGTGCAACCGCGGGGACGGCTTCGGGGCGGCGGATAGGACCGTGTATCGAGGCACTACGGCCCATAGGGGCGACGCAGCGGCGACACATTAGTCAATGCAGCCACAAGGAGAACAACAGGGCGGTGGTGTTGTGGCCCGACGGGGCGACGCAGCGACAACCCGTTGCTTGATCGGTGGAGGGGCGCGCTGAACTCGGGGACAATCTTTACGGGGCCTGCGAAGGAGCGCCCAACCGACGGGCCAGGTCGGTCGCATGACGTAGATGAGGCAGATCGCGGCGGCAGGCGGGTGATCAATCCGATCGCGCGCGAGGTCGGGGTCGCCACTCGGTGGAGACGGGGTGGCGGCGGAGTCCGAGATGAAGCCGACGATGATGGACCACGAGGGACGACGTGCGGACGAGCGTGTCAGCACCGGCACCTGGGCCACCAAAGCAGTGCCGGCGCCCGGGCAGCTAGGCCCGAGCAACCAATGGAGAAGCGGCGCCCAAGATTGAGGCAGCCGACGGGCCTGACACAGCCGACCCGATGCATCCGAGGACGAGGCCGGCGAGGCAACACGCAGGGCCGCCGTGCAGACGCGGTGGAGGCGGATGCGCGGATCGATTGGCGGACCGACGCGCGAGCGACGGCTATGATTGGTCGCCACATGGTGCGCAGCCGCCGGGTGGAGGTGATGCAGGTGTCCCGGTTGGAGAGGGCGGAGACGGTCGATGTAGATCAACGGGCGGACCGGCGCGCGGACGATGGCCGTGAGCGGCCGCCTATCCCGCGAGGCCGCCGGGTCAGTGAAGAGGTCGGCCGGTCGCGCCGGCGTCGGAGTAGAGGCGCACGGGGTCGACGGCGGCGGTGGGCAACACAAACCGATCAAGCATAGATCGAAAATCCAAAAAGAAAAACGCCGATCAAGACGACTGGCAAGACAACGTAAAAACTCGGAGCAAGAGCTCGGTAAAAAGACTCGCTAGGGCAGCTGGTCAACACGATCGGTGGACGAACCCTAGGTACAGGCGGTGTGGCCCCCGACGGCGGTCATGGAGGCCGACCGCCCCAGGGGCGGCGTGCGGGTGCGGAAGCATCAGACAGCGGCTAGGGTTGGATCGATTAGGCTGATACCTTGTTAGAAGGGAGAGAGGGATTTGGTGGAATAGTTTATTGTATTGCTTGAGCCCCGTGGGCATATATATGGGAGTACAAAGACCAACTTGGAGTACAAGACAAGGCAGGACAGAATCCTATTCTATCCTATACTTCCTAATAATCAATATACTCAACGGAGATGACCTTATTTTTTTTGGAAAAGATGGTTAAAACCCCGGGCTCTGCATCAATCGACGCATACAACCATCTTTATTAATTATTCAACAAAGATCTGACAAGAACATACATCAAGCTACCCAAAGCCATCATTCACACCTAAAAACTCCATAATGTGGAGTACTCTCACTCCTTATATCTAAACCGGTGTCGTTGCCGATACATCCACATAAGGTATAGGAACCTACAATAGGTGTAGCAAACCTAAAATGTACACCACGTGCAAATGTTTTAGAAGCCATCATCATCATCGAACCGCTGACCCATCTTCAGGATAGAGATCCGCATCACCCTTGCTAGTCCAACCATCTGTTGACGCCACCACAGCGCCCAACGACACCACCTCCATGCGCACAAACAGATGAGCACGTCACGGTCGCCGCCGATACACCACAGCACCATGCCGCCAAGTACCACCAGTCGGCGCAGCTTGAAGTCTCTAGAAGATACGTCGTGTGTAGCACCTGCGAATAGGCATGACACGGCGTAGCACCTGTCGGCCAAGCATGACTTGACATCTCCACCGAAGCTCGACGCAAGACGAAGCCGCTCCACCTCCTGCCTCTATCGTTCAATGCTAATCCACAAACGATGCTCCCGAGAGAGAAACGACACCGTAATGCCGCCATCGTCCGATATGGAAGGCCAGATCCTATGGTATCCCCCGAAGTAGCATGAGTGGGTCGACAGTAGTTACACAATGATGCCTTCATCAAGGTAACAACGCAGAACACCGCCATCGCTCGCCATCGGCTCGGTTTTCACCGGCAACTACGTCTCCCCAACTCGCAGCCGGGACTAGCCTTCAGGCCAAACACCCCCGACAAAGGAGATGACCACCACCGTCAAGCCTAGGGGTGCCTGAAGGAAATATGCCCTAGAGGCAATAATAAAGTTGTTATTTTATAGTTCCTTATATTATTATAAATGTTTATTATTCATGCTATAATTGCATTAACCGGAAACTTGATACATGTGTGGATACATAGACAAAACACCGTACCCTAGTAAGCCTCTACTAGACTAGCTCGTTAATCAAAGATGGTTAAGTTTCCTAACCATAGACATGTGTTGTCATTTGATGAACGGGATCACATCATTAGGAGAATGATGTGATGGACAAGACCCATGCGTTAGCTTAGCATAATGATCGTTAACTTTTATTGCTATTGCTTTCTTCATGACTTATACATATTCCTTTGGCTATGAGATTATGCAACTCTCGGATACCGGAGGGATACCTTGTGTGCTATCAAACGTCAAAATGTAACTGGGTGATTATAAAGATGCTCTACAGGTATCTCCAAAGGTGTTTGTTGGGTTGGCATAGATCGAGCTTAGGATTTGTCACTCCGAGTATCGGAGAGGTATCTCTGGGCCCTCTCGGTAATGCGCATCATGATAAGCCTTGCAAGCAATGTGACTAATGAGTTAGTTATGGGATGATGCATTATGGAACGAGTAAAGAGACTTGCCGGTAACGAGATTGAACTAGGTATGAAGATACCGACGACCGAATCTCCAGCAAGTAACATACCGATGACAAAGGAAATTACGTATGTTGTCATTGTGGTAAAACCGATAAAAGAACTTCATAGAATATGTAGGAACCAATATGAGCATCTAGGTTCCGCTGTTGGTTATTGACCGGAGAGGTGTCTCGGTCATGTCTACATAGTTCTCGAACCCGTAGGGTCCGCACGCTTAACGTTCGATGATTATTTTGTACTATATGAGTTATATTATTTGGTGACTGAATGTTGTTCTGAGTCCCGGATGAGATCACATGCATGACGAGGAGTCTTGAAATGGTCGAGACGTAAAGATTCATATATAGGACGATAGTATGTGGACACCGGAAGTGTTCCGGGGGTATCGGGTACGTATTAGTTCACCGGAAGGGTTTCCGGGCTACCCCGGCAAACTATATGGGCCTATTGGGCCAAGAGGGAAAACACAGCAGCCAGCATGGGCTGCTCTTCCGGTACTGGCCGAATAGGAAGGGGAAAGGAAAAGAGGAAGAGAGAAGGAAGGGGAGGCAATTCGGCCTCCCCCTTCCTTCCCTCCTCTCTCCTCTTCCTTCCCTCTCCGAAAAAGATGGTAAGGGAGGGGGGCGAATTGGACAAGGCCCCCAAGTAGGATTCCTCCTACTTGGAGTGCCCCATGGCTGCCCCCTCCCCCTCCCACCTATATATATGTGGGGAGGGGGCGCTAGAACACACAACAAAACATTGTTAGCCGTGTGCGTCGCCCCCTCCACAGTTTACGCCTCCGATCATATTCACGTAGTGCTTAGGCGAAGCCCTGCGTGGATCACTTCACCATCACCGTCACCACACCGTCATGCTGACGGAACTCTCCCTCGAAACTTTGCTGGATCAAGAGTTCGAGGGACGTCATCAAGGTGAACGTGTGTAGAACTCGGAGGTCCCGTACGTTCGGTGCTTGATCAGTCAGAAGGAGAAGAAGTTCGACTACATCAACTGCGTTGTCAAACACTTCAGCTTTCAGTCTACGGGGGTACATGGACACACTCTCTCCCTATCGTTGCTATGCATCTCCTAGATAGATCATGCGTTAGCGTAGGATTTTTTTTGAAATTGCATGCTACGTTCCCCAACAGTGGTAACAGAGCCAGGTCGATGCGTAGATGATATGCACGAGTAGAATACAAAGAGTTGTGGGCGGTGATCATCATACTGCTTACCACCAATGTCTTATTTTGATTCGGCGGTATTGTTGGATGAAGTGGCCCGGACCATCCTTACATGACCACGTTCATGAGACCGGTTCCACCGACAGACATGCAACTAGTTTTTCATAAAGGTGGCTGGCGGGTGTCTGTTTCTCCAACTTTAGTTGAATCAAATTTGACTGTGGCCGGTCCATGATGTAGGTTAAAACAACAAACTTGATAAATCACCATTGTGGTTTTGATGTGTAGGTAAGAACGGTTCTTACTATAAGCCCGTAGCAGCCACGTAAATCATGCAACAACAAAGTAGAGGACGTCTAACTTGTTTTTGCAGGGCATGTTGTGATGTGATATGGTTAAGACATGATGTGATATACATTATTGTATGAGATGACCATTGACACGTCCATTTTGCATCATGCTTTTATATTGATATTTATTGCATTATGGGCTGTTATTACACATTATGTCACAATACTTATGCCTATTCTCTCTTATGTTACAAGGTTTACATAAGGAAGGAGAATGCCGGCAGCTGGAATTCTGGGCTGGAAAAGGAGCAAATATTAGATACCTATTCTGCACAACTCCAAAATTACTGAAACCCCACGGAAGTCATTTTTGGAAATAATAAAAAATATTGGGCGGAAGAAATACCAGAGGGGGCCCACACCCTGGCCACGAGGGTGGGGGCGCGCCCTACCCCCTGGGCGCGCCCCCTACCTCGTGGGCCCCCTGGTGGCCCTTCGGTGTCCGTCTTGTGCTATATGAAGTCTTTCGTCCGAAGAAAAATCATAAGCAAGCTTTCGGGACGAACCTCCGCCGCCACGAGGCGGAACCTTGGCGGAACCAATCTAGGGCTCTCGCGGAGCTATTCTGCCTGGGACACTTCCCTCCGGGAGGGGCAAATCATCACCATCATCATCACCAACGCTCTTCTCAACGGGAGGGGGCCAATCTCCATCAACATCTTCACCAGCACCATCTCATCTCAAACCCTAGTTCATCTCTTGTATCCAATTCTTGTCTCTAAGTCTGGGATTGGTACCTGTAGGTTGTTAGTAGTGTTTATTACTCCTTGTAGTTGATGCTAGTTGGTTTATTTGGTGGAAGATCATATGTTCAGATCCTATATGCATATTAATACCCCTCTGATTATGAACATGAATATGCTTTGTGAGTAGTTACGTTTGTTCCTGAGGACATGGGAGAAGTCTTGCTATTAGTAGTCATGTGAATTTGGTATTCGCTCGATATTTTGATGAGATGTATGTTGTCTCCTCTAGTGGTGTTATGTGAACGTCGACTACATCACACTTCACCATTATTTGGGCCTATAGGAAGGCATTGGTAAGTAATACGTTGATGATGTGTTGCTAGAGTGACAGAAGCTTAAACCCTAGTTTATGCGTTGCTTCGTAAGGGGCTGATTTGGATCCATATGTTTCATGCTATGGTTATGTTTACCTTAATACTTCTTTTGTAGTTGTGGATTCTTGAAATAGGGGTTAATCATAAGTAGGATGCTTGTCCAAGTAAGGACAACACCCAAGCACCGGTCCACCCACATATCAAATTATCAAAGTACCGACGCGAATCATATGAACGTGATGAAAACTAGCTTGACAATAATTCCCATGTGTCCTCGGGAGCGCTTTTCTCTATATAAGAGTTTGCCCAGGCTTTTCCTTTGCTATAAAAAGGATTGGGCCACCTTGCTACACTTTACTTACTTTTGTACTTGTTGCTCGTTCCAAATTATCTTATCACAAAACTATCTGTTACCTATAATTTCAGTGCTTGCAGAGAATACCTTGCTGAAAACCGCTTATCATTTCCTTCTGCTCCTCGTTGGCTTCGACACTCTTACTTATCAAAAGGATTACGATAGATCCCTTATACTTGTGGGTCATCAACCAAGTTTTGTAAAAGTTATCGGCAACTAGCAAGAGCCTTATGGTTGTCGCTTTATTGTATGAAATGCAAACGCCATGTAATTGCTTTACTTTATCACTATGCATTAGCGATAGTTGTAGAAGCAATACTTGGCGAGACGACAATGATGCTACGATGGAGATCAAGGTGTCATGCTGGTGACGATGGAAATCATGAAGGTTCTTTAGAGATGGAGATCAAAGGCACAAGATGATGATGGCCATATCATGTCACATATTTTGATTGCATGTGATGTTTATCTTTTATGCATCTTATTTTGCTTAGTACGGCGGTAGCATTATAAGATGATCCCTTACTAAAATTTCCAGGTATAAGTGTTTTCCCTGAGTATGCACCGTTGCGACAGTTTGTCGTGCCGAGACACCACGTGATGATCGGGTGTGATAAGCTCTACGTTCACATACAACGGGTGCAAGACAGTTTTGCACATGCGGAATACTCGGGTTAAACTTGACGAGCCTAGCATGTACAGACATGGCCTCGGAACACTGGAGACCAAAAGGTCGAACATGAATCATATAGTAGATATGATCAACATAGAGATGTTCACCATTGAAAACTACTCCATCTCACGTGATGATCGGACATGGTTTAGTTGATATGGATCACACGATCATTTAGATGACTTGAGGGATGTCCATCTAAGTGGGAGTTCTTAAGTAATATGGTTAATTGAACTTAATTTATCGTGAACTTAGTCCTGATAGTATTTGCATATCTATGTTGTAGATCAATAGCTCGCGTATAACTCCCGTGTTTTATTTTTGATATGTTCCTAGACAAAACTAAGTTGAAAGATGATAGTAGCAATGATGCGGACTAGGTCCATGATCTGAGGATTACCCTCATTACTGCACAGAAGAATTATGTCCTTGATGCACCACTAGGTGACGAACCTGTTGCAGGAGCAGATGCAGACGTTATGAACGTTTTGCAAGCTCAGTATGATGACTACTTGATAGTTTAGTTCACCATGATTTACGGCTTAGAACCGGGACTTCATAAATGTTTTGAACGCCATGGAGCATATGAGATGTTCCAAGACGCTGAAAATGTTATTTCAGACTCATGCCCGTGTTAAGAGGTATGAGACCTCTGACAAGTACTTTGCCTACAAGATGGAGGAGAAAAGCTCAGCTAGTGAGCATGTGCTCAGAATGTCGGGGTACTACAATCGCTTGAATTAAGTGGGAGTTAATCTTCCAGATAAGATAGTGATTGACAGGGTTCTCTAGTCACTATGACCAAGTTACTAGAACTTCGTGATGAACTATAATATACAAGGGATGACGAAAACGATTCCCAAGCTCTTCGTGATGCTGAAATTAGCGAAGGTAGAAATCAAGAAATAGCATCAAGTGTTGATGGTTAACAAGAACACTAGTTTCAGGAAAAAGGGCAAGGGAAAGAAAGGGAAACTTCAAAAATAATGGCAAGAAAGTTGCCACTCCCATGAATAAGCCCAAAGCTAGACCTAGGCCTGAAATTGAGTGCTTCTACTGCAAAGGAAATGGTTGCTTGGAAGTGGTACTGCCCTAGATACTTGGTGGATAGGAAGGATGGCAAAGTGAACAAAGGTATATTTGATATACATGTTATTGATGTGTACTTTACTAGTGTTTATAGCAACCCCTCGGTATTTGATACTGGTTCAGTTGCTAAGAGTAGTGACTCGAAACATGAGCTGCAAAATAAACAGAGACTAGTTAAGGACAAGGTGGCGATGTGTGTTGGAAGTAATTCTAAGGTTGATACGATCACCATCGCACACCCCCTCTACTTTAGGGATTAGAATTGAACCTAAATAAATGTTATTTGTTGTTTGCGTTGAGCATTAATATGATTAGATCATGTTTAACAAAATACCATTATTCATTTAAGTCAGAGAATAATTGTTGTTCTGTTTATATGAATAAAACCTTCTATTGTCATACACCCAATGTGAATGGTTTATTGAATCTCGATCGTGGTGATACACAAATTCATAATATTGATGCCAAAAGATTCAAAGTTGATAATGATAGCGCAACATATTTGTGGCACTGCCGTTTAGGTCATATTGATGTAAAGCGCATGAAGAAACTCCGTGCGGATGGAATTTTGGAATCACTTGATTATGAATCATTTGATGCTTGCGAACCATGCCTCACGGGCAAGATGACTAAAACTCTGTTCTCCGAAACAATGGAGTGAGCCACTGACTTATTGGAAATAATACATGGCGACGTATGCGGTCCGATGAGTGTTGAGGCTCGCGCCGGGTATCGTTATTTTCTAACCTTCACAGATGATTTGAGCAGATATGGGTATATCTACTTAATGAAACACAAGTCTGAAACATTTGAAAAGTTCAAAGAATTTTAGAGTGAAGTGGAAAAATCATCGTAACAAGAAAATAAAGTTTCTACGATCTGATCGCAGAGGCGAATATTTGAGTTACGAGTTTGTCCTTCATTTAAAACAATGTGGAATAGTTTCACAACTCGCGATACCTGGAACACCACAGCATAATGGTGTGTCTGAACGTCGTAACCGTACTTTATTGGATATGGTGTGATATATGATGTCTCTTACTGATTTACCACTATCTTTTTGGGGTTATGCATTAGAGAGAACTGCATTCACGTTAAATAGGGCACCATCTAAATCCGTTGAGACGACACTGTATGAACTATGGTTTGGCAAGACCTAAGCTGTCATTTCTTAAAGTTTGGGGTTGCAATGCTTATGTGAAAAAGCTTCAGCCTGATAAGCTCGAACCCTAATGGAGAAGTGCGTCTTCATAGGATACCCAAAAGAAAATGTTGGGTACACCTTCTATCATAGATCCGAAGGCAAGATCTTTGTTGCTAAGAATGGATCCTTTTTAGAGAAGGAGTTTTCTTGGAAGAAGTGAGTGGGAAGAAAATAGAACTTGATGAGGTAGTTGTACCTTCTCTCGAATTGGAAAGTAGCTCATCACAGAAAACCGTTCCCATGATGCCTACACCAACTAGTGAGGAAGCTATTGATAATGATCAAGAAACCTCGGATCAAGTTACTATCGAAACTCGTAGGTCAACCAGAGCACATTCTGCACCAGAGTGGTACGGTAATCCTATTCTGGAAGTCATGCTACTAGACCATGACGAACCTACGAACTATGAGGAAGTGATGATGAGCCCAGATTCCGATAAATGGCTTGAGGCCATGAAATGGGAGATAGGATCCATGTAAGAGACCAAAGTGTGGACTTTGGTTGACTTGCCCGATGATCGGCGAGCCATTGAGAATAAATGGATCTTCAAGGGGAAGACGGACGCTGATGGTAGTGTTACTATCTACAAAGCTCGAATTGTCGAAGAAGGTTTTCGACAAGTTCAAGGTGTTGACTGCGATGAGATTTTCTCACTCGTATCGATGCTTAAGTCTGTCCGAATCATGTTAGCATTTGCCGCATTTTATGAAATCTGGCAAATGGATATCAAAACTGCATTCCTTAATAGGATTTATTAAAGAAGAGTTGTATATGATGCAACCAGAAGGTTTTGTCAATCCTAAAGGTGCTAACAAAATGTGTAAGCTCCAACGATCCATCTATGGACTGGTGCAAGCATCTCGGAGTTGGAATATACGCTTTGGTGAGTTGATCAAAGCATATAGTTTTAGACAGCCTTATGGTGAAGCCTGTATTTATAGGAAAGTGAGTGGGAGCACTAAAGCCTTTCTGATAAGTATATGTATGACATATTGTTGATCAAAAATGATGTAGAATTTTCTGGAAAGCGTAAAGGAGTGCTTGAAAGGAGTTTTTTTTCCAAAGAAAGACCTCGGTGAAGCTGCTTACATATTGGGCATCAAGATATATAGAGATAGATCAAGACGCTTGATAACATTTTTCAATGAGTACATACCTTGACAAGATTTTGAAGTAGTTCAAAATGGAACAGTCAGAGAAGGAGTTCTTGCCTGTGTTGCAAGGTGTGAAGTTGAGTAAGACTCAAAACCCGACCACGGTAGAAAAATAGAAAGAGAATGAAAGTCATTCCCTATGCCTCTAGGATAGGTTCTATAAAGTATGCTATGCTGTGTACCAGACCTATTGTGTACCTTGCCATAAGTTTGGCAAGGGGGTACGATAGTGATCCAGGAGTGGATCACTGGACAACGGTCAAAGTTATCCTTAGTTACCTAAGATGAGTAAGGAAATATTTCTCGGTTATGGAGGTGATAAAGAGTTTGTCATAAAGAGTTACGTCGATGCAAGCTTTTACACCAATCCGGATGACTCTGAGTCTCAATTTAGATACATATTGAAAGTGGGAGCAATTAGCTAGAGTAGCTCCATGCAGAGCATTGTAGACATAGAATATTTGCAAAATACATACGGCTCTGAATGTGGCAGACCCGTTGACAAAACTTTTCTCATAAGCAAAACATGATCACACCTTAGTACTCTTTGGGTGTTAATCACATAACGATGTGAATTAGATTATTGACTCTAGTAAACCCTTTGGGTGTTGGTCACATGGAGATGTGAACTATAGGTGTTAATCACATAAAGATGTGAACTATTGATGTTAAATCACATGGCGATGTGAACTAGATTATTGACTCTAGTGCAAGTGGGAGACTGAAGGAAATATGCCCCAGAGGTAATAATAAAGTTGTTATTTTATATTTCCTTATATCATGATAAATGTTTATTGTTCATGCTAGAATTGTATTAACTGGAAACTTGATACATGACCGGATACATAGACAAAACACCGTGTCCCTAGTAAGCCTCTACTAGACTAGCTCGTTAATCAAAGATGGTTAAGTTTCCTAACCAGAGTCATGTGTTGTCATTTGATGAACGAGATCACTTCATTAGGATAATGATGTGATGGAAAAGACCCATCCGTTAGATTAGCATAATGATCTTTAAGTTTTATTGCTATTGCTTTCTTCATGACTTATATATATTCCTTTGACTATGAGATTATGCAACTCCCGGATACCGGAGGACTACCTTATGTGCTGTCAAACATCACAACGTAACTGGGTGATTATAAAGATGCTCCATAGGTATCTCCAAAGGTGTTTGTTGGGTTGGCATAAATCGAGATTAGGATTTGTCACTCCGAGTATCGGAGAGGTATCTCTAGGCCCTCTCGGTAATGCACGTCATGACAAGCCTTGCAAACAACGTGAATAATGAGTTAGTTACGGGATGATGCATTACGGAACGAGTAAAGAGACTTGCCGGGAACAAGATTGAACTAGGTATTAAGATACCGCGATCGAATCTCGGGCAAGTAATATACCGATGACAAAGGGAATTACGTATGTTGTCATTGCGGTACGACCAATAAAAGATCTCCGTAGAATATGTAGGAACCACTGTGAGCATCTAGGTTCCGCTGTTAGTTATTGACCGGAGAGGTGTCTTGGTCATGTCTACATAGTTCTCGAACCCATAGGGTACGCACGCTTAAAGTTCGACGACGATTTTGTATTATATGAGTTATGTGATTTGGTGACCGAATGTTGTTTGGAGTCCTGGATGAGATCACAAGCATGATGAGGAGTCTCGAAATGGTCGAGAGGTAAAGATTCATATATAGGATGATAGTATATGGACACCGGAAGTGTTCCGGGGGTATCGGGTACGTATCGGGTCACCGGAAGGGGTTCTGGGCTACCCCTGGCAAACTATATAGGCCTATTGGGCCAAGAGGGAAAACGCAACAGCCAGCATGGGCTGCTGTGCCCCCCCCCCCCTTACAGGCCGAAAAGGAAGGGGAAAGGAAAAGGGGAAGAGAGAAGGATGGGGAGGAAATTCGGCCTCCCCCTTCCTTCCCTCCTGATGAGGACATCACTACCATTGTTACACCCACATCCCCTACTACTATACATACTGGACCGATTACTAGAGCTCGCTTACGCCAATTAAATTACCAGGTACTTTCGTTTCTTGGTAATGATTCTAATGTTCATGAGAATATGATGCTTCCTAAATTGGATACATTTGTTTTGCTTACAAATGAAGGGCGTAGCTTGGAGAAGGATGAACATTGGAGCAAGAACAAGCATGGAGTTGATGGCATGCGCAAGGGAGACAATAACAGAGTTTCAAGTGATGATTTCAGGACTATGAAGCCACCATAATGAGTGCATGAAGCCTTGGACGAAATATACAAGATGCCACTTCATAATTTTCGTCTAGAGGCTATTCTAGGTGTTGCGTCACCTTATTTTTGTTCCAGGCCCATGTAATTTCGAAATACTTCAATATAGGCTGTTTTTAGAGTCTGTATGTGTGGGGAAACAAAAGTTAGGATTGGTTTCGGACCGCTCCTCCAAGGGCCAAGAAATTCCCCCCTCTTCATCCATATATACAGCCCTTAGGGCATCGTTTATACTTTGGGTTTTGTTTAGATTAAAGTTCGCCATAGCTGCAACTTTGCGTACTTCGTTTGTGTTCAACGACCAGACAAAGGCATCACAGAACCCCACCTTGATCAATAAAGCTTTCCTCTTATATTCGCAATATCCATATTGCAATCTTAGTTTCTTGCTTGTTCTTCGTTTGCCTGCAGGAAACAGACCTTCGTGGTCAGGTTGATCGTGCTCCGGCATGGTCAATAACCTCTCGAAGTTGGTTTAGCGATTGCTAAGGCGCAACATCCTCGCACGTTCGTAGTCGGATCGTCAAAGTCGACTTCCTCCAAAATGATAGCCACCATCTCATTGAAAGATGGGACACCTTTGCCTCTATCAAGTGGT